>JARFJB010000091.1:2547500-2797500 GCA_036346205.1 Vesta saturnalis
GCGGCACAATATGTTAACCTATTTGCCCAGTATTCTGTTAATCCGTGATCTTTTGTAGTTGCTTTTAAACCGCCTCCGCCAACTGTTAACAGCATACAAACATCAGGTCGAGATGATTGGGTGTAATTACGCCACAAGGTAGCTAATGGCTTTTCGACACATCCATCACCTGTAATCAAAAATTATTTTCAATTAACATTTTTAAAGTGTATTTTTCTACAATTAGCAACATACATTTATTTTATAAACAAGAAAAACTTGTTTCTTAATTCACTCCTTATACATATTGTAGCTCATTATAATGCATTTCAAGACATTTAATCAACTTTCAGTATACACAAGAATACAATAGCCTATAAGATATTGTTAATAAAAGCAAACAAAAGATGATTGGCTTCTATGAGGTAATTACCATCAATTAAAATTTTAATCACGAATGCTAATTATGAACATGTCTTACAACCGCCTATTAACTATATAAATACCGGCTCAATTTGAAGTTACCCATAGATTTGTAGGTACTAAGCGTTTGAATTTTGTATTAACTAATCATTTTTATCAATTATAGTGCATTTCTTACTTATTAGTATAATATTCTCTAATGACACATATTTGTCAGGAAAGAGACAGACAGCTTTAAGACTATAAAGTAAAGAATTTTATAATTACAGTGAAAGTAAGTACAATATATTAAACAACAATTAATTATGATGTGTTGCAAAAGAAACGTAATTATAGGTATACAGGTTTAAAAATATCGTGCACATTAATAAAATCAAATATTTGTTTGTTCAATTGAAACCCATCTTCGGTTAAATTAGCCTTAAAAATATTTAATCACCCAGTTGATGGTTTGTAACGTCGAATCGTCGAATTTCAATCAGAGCCATATCACAAAACATTGATTTGAGTGTAGGATCCGTCCATAGTATCGTACAGAAACTGGGTTACAGAAAAGTTTGTGCGCAATGGGTATCTCGTCTTTTGTCTGAGGATCAAACATGTTTGCAACACCTTACGGAGCATAAGGAAAATGGTAATGACTTCCTTTTATCAGTAGTTAGTCGTGACGAAACTTCGTGCCATTATTTCGAACCATCCAGTAAGTTGTCATCGATGCAATGGAAACATTCAAAGTCACCACCACCAAAAAAGTTTAAGCCACAACATTCGCAGGCAAGGTGATGCTAATATTTTGACAACACAGACCGTTGCTGACAGAATTTAAAGAATACAGAGGAAATTTAATGCAATTTATACAACGAAACTTTGAATAAGCTTCATCAAGCAATAAGACGAAAACGCGGCCTCATGTAGCAAACGCAGTGGAAGAAAATTTCCAAAGACAAAATGGAAGGTTTTAGAACATCCACCCTACAGCCCAGATTTATCGCCTTGTGATTTCCATATCTTTGGCCCACTGAAAAAGATATTTGAATCGAACGCTGAAATACAAAACGCCATCAAGGAATTCTTCAACCAGCAGCCACGATAATTTTACGTGCAAGATATACATCGGCTGGTGAACAAGTGGGATATGTGCCTTAATTGTAGAGGTGATTAGTTCTAAATTTATTTCCGCACATATTTTTTATATACCAAAGATGGGTTTCAATTGAACAAGCCCTAGTACTTTACTAATTATAATTTTTTTGTAAACCGCTACGCTGTAAAAGAGTTTTTAAACATAACAAAAAGTTGCATTTTTTCTTCTCATTGAAGAACATTCAAAATTTTCTGCTAACGCGAAGAAATGAATAAAAAATTACGGAAGTCGCACTAACATAACGATAGCTAGAGTTTCAATCGAACTTTTATTGCCGTTCCACTAAATTTGACATATTGAGAGTCCCTTAGCGCACAATGCACTAAAAATTAGAATTCACGTTACAAACAAACATGAAATTTGCCCTATTTATTGTATAAGTGTTAATGCTGACAAATTGCATGTTGGGTAAAACGCTAAAAAAACTTAGATACAATGATATGTTTTATTGAAAAGTGTAATATTTTTAATCTAGTCTTATTTGCATAACGAACGATTTGGTGTAGGTTACAGAAAAATATGTTTTAGACATAAGTATTAATACATATTCAATAAGAGCGCAAGATTTAAATTGCACGACATATTGGCTGTCATTATGTCACATGATTGTGACATGTCAAGTTGATAGAGGACAGATGGAAGTTAGTAAATATGGAGCATTTCATCATAGAACAACGTGTCCTGATTGTTAAACATTATTATCAAAATGGTGAAAGTTTGAGTACAACAATTCGTAGAGTGCGTCAAAATAAAGTTCTCGATTCATCAACTATGAAAAAAATAATCGAAAAATTCGAACGTACTGAGTCGGAGTCGGGTCGGGATGTCAAACAGAAGACATGAGCTCGTAGAAGTCGATCACACCAAAACATGATGGGAGTTCGTGAGACTAGGGCCTAGAAATCAGGGACGTCGATTCGGCAGCGGGCACAAGAATTGGACATTACACCAGCCACTTTACAGCGAGTTCACTAAAGATTTACATCTTCATGGGTGCAAAGTCGACCATGCACAGCGAAGAAAGTTTACCAACTGGATCCTTGAGCAACAAGAAATGAATTCCGAACAAAATCACCTTATAATTTTGTGTGCGTTGTAGTCTAGAGGAATCATTTGACCGTTTTTCTTTGAAAACGACGCAGGAAATGCAGTAACCGTGAACGAAGACCGTTATAGTGCTATGATAACCGTTATAGTGCTATGATAACCGTTATAGTCCCTCAATTGGAAGGTGTTGCTCTCAACGACATAAGGTTTCAATAAAATGGCGCCAGTTGTGATATTTCCCGTGAAATCATTGACAATCTTCTCCTGATCGTGTGATTTCTCGATTTAATGACCAAAATTGGCCGCCACGTTCTTGCGATTTAACGCCTTTGAATTCTTATATGTGGGGCTATCTTAAGTCAAAGGTTTATGCTAACAGACCCGCGACCACCGAAGCACTGAATGCCGAAATTAGACGCAGTATCAATGAAATACCGCAACATGTATAACAACACCGTCATTAAAAATTTCGCTAAAAGAGTAAATATGTGCCAGCGAAGCCGTGGCGGGCATTTACTAGATGTGTTGGTACATACATAAGTCCTTAAATATCTACATTGTAACTAAATACACATTTCAATACTTTGCTACAGAAAACCATGTTATACTGTAACTGGGAATCTTGCGCGCTTATTGAAACACCCTTTATGTTATAGAATCGTGCTGTTAGCAAAGTTTAATTAGATCGCACCAAAGACGTTGTGCAAGTAACTTTTTCCATGTTGATTTATATTCTAAAAAGTTTTTAAAAATAATCTTCAGGCTTAACTTACAAAAGATCCGACTTTGTAGCCAGGTAAAAACAACACGACAGGTTCGAATTCGAGTATCGGCAGCCTTCTGCTTGATGAATTAGTTAAGGACATAACTAACAAATCCTGCTAAGATTGAAGAACACCCTTAAAAGCCTAAATGTGTTTATTATGAAGTATACATAACGGAAGTACCACTTTGAAAGACTTTCAATTCTGTTTACCTATTTTAGCACTATACAAGGCAGTCAAACGTGCGACTAGATACAGAAGTGATCCCACCAATGAGGTTTAAGTTTAAGCATCGCTATAAGGACACTAGAATTGCAAAAAATGCGGGAAAGTAAAGTATGTATTTTCAACTACAACTACACACTACGTCTAGTTATTTACTGAGTTTACATGTGTCATAAAAGTAAATTTCAAAGTTAACATAAGTGTTGGTATTTTAAATATTTTCTGTTTAATGCGTTATAATTTTTTTGCTTAAGTAGGGACTGTATCGGTAAATCTAGATAATTATAAAGGAATATTATTATATAGGTTATGCACTGTTAATATTAATCCATTTTATATTTTTCTAATTTTATATAGTGTGTAAGTGTATATATTAAAAACTTTCTTAAGTATATAATTCAAAATGTCGGATAAACATGTGTGTGGAACAATAATTAAATCTACAATCAGCAACTTTAAAAGACATTTGAAAATAAAACATAATATTGTTGACAGTGATGTTTCCAATATAAAATCTTAGGAGCCGCAGTGTAATTTGACGTTACTTATTGGTCATGATACGTCTAGGACATCAACTGACAAAATCCTGACGTACATTTATCTGACGTTATTTTGACATCATGCAAAATCCATTAAAGTGACGTCACTTATTGGTCCAAATTGGCAATGTAATTAATCTACTTAATTTTATTTTTCATTTCATAAGATATAAAAAACTAGCTTTATTTATCTAAACTAAATTATGTTTTAAAGATAATAGCGAAATTCAATATCCGCACTGCGCAAATACGAATTGCGAACGTCATGCGTAGAGTAATTTCAAAATATCGTGGCACTCGCCCCTCCACGCGCATATGATTCAAACGCGTCGAAAGTATTCGTCAAATATGCTACTATTCAACTTATAAATGTAGTCATTCGCTTTATTTACTTCACGTTGTATTCGTACGTTGCCGCTTGAGTTTATTCCTTCTGTTTTATACAAAATCTGTCTTTTTCAAGACACTTTTTATTATTTCATCGTTATTTGTTGTCCAAACTGCCAAGTAAACGTTTTGAACATGAGTGGAGTAGTTGTTCACAGTCAAGCTCGTGAAATTATTTATAAATTGTATGAATTTATGAAGCGAGAAAAAGAATCAAAAGATTTTATTATCCCTGTCGATCGTGTGTATGAAAGATTAGCAGAAGCAACAGGCATATCCAGAAGAACAATTAAACGCATTACACAGGAAGGCAGATCGAAACCTGAAGGAAGTACATTTGGTTCACCTCGTAAAACAATAAACAAACCAGCACCTAGATCAACCATCGACAAGTTTGATGAAGAAGTTGTTAGAATAATAATTTACAATTTTGTGTATATCCAAAAGCAAAAACCAACAATGCAAAATGTGTTCGCAGATGTCCAAGAAGAAGGGATACATTTAAGAGGAAAATTAAGCAGCTTTCGATGGATTGTGAAAAAGGCGGGTTTCAAATGGCAGAAGGCTAAAGGCAGCAGGAAGGTCTTGGTGGAAACGAGCCTAATTCTGTGTTAGTGGTTGATAACGCGTATTACCACTACATATCTACCGAGCTTAATCCAACATGTGTCTGAAAAAAGGTGGAATGCAGAAGCGGTTAAACGAACGTGGTATTGCATTTTAACAAAGTGAGACAAAACCCGAACTCTACGAGAAAATTCAGGGACCAGTTCATAAAACTAAATTACCTATTGGTTTGATTAGCTGCTTTCCTATAGACTATATGCACGCAGTGTGTTTAAGAGTTATGAGAAAACTTCTAAATGCATAGGTTGGAGGTAGTTTAACTGTTCGTTTACCTAGTCGTTTAATTAACTGTTTATTAGAAAATTTAATTTGTATAAAACATTATGTCCCTATTAAATTCAATAGGAAACCAAGACCCATATCCGAATTAACACGTTGGAAAGCCACTGAGTTCAGATCATTTTTATTACGCTGTGGTCCTGTCACTTTGAAAAAATATTTTACCTACAGCTTTGTATGAAAATTTTCTTTTACTTCACTTTAGTATTACAATTCTATGTTGTACAAAACATATAGAGACATTTGGAACTGACGTTGCTAGCGACATGTTAAAGTTGTTCATCAAACATTGTAAGAAATCCTATGGTCAAGAGTTCCTTATTTACAATGTTCATCTAATGTGCCATATAGCTGATGATGCAAAAAAATATGGATCATTGGATAACTTTTCATCATTCCCTTTTGAAAACTATTTGGGGGCAATAAAAAAATCTAGTAAGCACTCCCAATAAACCATTACAGCAAATTTTTAGACGTCTACCTTAACTTACTTCCTTAGAAACTATATGACACGTCCGAATTCCATTGAAACATGATTGGGACCAGTTTCATGTGATCAACGTATTAATATATACAATACAAAAAACTGAAATATGAAAAATGTTTGTATGAGATACATGTTTATCGTCCAGCAACTCTTTTTGTTTATTAAATGAAAATGTATTAAAAATACACAATATTGTCAGAAGATGTTACGATGATTATTTGTTTATTTATGGTAAACAATTTGACTTATTCACTTCCTATTATGATTATCCCTACGAATCGAAAAATTTAAGCATATTATTGATCAAAGATACATCTACCAGTCTTGTTATGCGACGTATAAATGAGATTATTTGTAAATATTTTCTAATTTCTGTTCTCAACAAAAATGACTATTTCATTTCATTTCCCTTATTACATGAACCATAGAGGTACTTATACCCATGGTATCTGTGAATTTGTGCTATGTGGGCAATACAAAATGTTATTACCTTTCTCGTCAAAGAGTTACTGTTATAAAGTAATACTTAGTTGTTGTTTTTAATTATGTAAAAAATTTGTTACTTTCACTATTGTGTACCAATAAAAATTAATTTATATTTCTGCTTTATTATTTCACAACATGGTTGGAAATACAATTAAATGACACTGAGAACTTCTACAACTCATGATTGAAAAGTAAATAATAATACAATAGCATGTTGTTTCCCCATTTCAGGAACTGTTAAAAAAAAGAAGTAAACAAACTTTTCAGAAAAACCTAAGAACTGTATACGCTTTCTCGTTCCTAAACAAATTTTGTTTTTTGACGTTTTTGAAGTTTCATTACTTCTTTTTAACAGTTCCTGAAATGTGGAAACAACACGAGATACACGTCATTTTTATGGACGTCATTTGGCGGTTAATCGGAAACATTTATGGACGTCAACTTTAGGCGTTACTTTGACGTCAGGGAATGACGCCTGATGCTGTGACAAATGTACGTCATTTTCTGGAACTACAGACGTCAATGTGTTGGTCATGTTAGGTCAGGACAAGTCCTTGAATGTACGTCAAAATGACGCATGTGTGCTACCTGGGAAAAGTATCTTGTGTTAAGCATTGTGCTCTTCAAAAGGGGTAATTTAATACTTTTGCAATCGAAGTGGAAAGCAAAGGGTTCTGGAGCCTGAAAAAAGGAAACGTATTCTCAAATCTCAAGGTTCATGCAAGATAATTCTTCTTGCACATCATCCATAGTATTGAAACGATACGAAAATAAATTAAAAATAACATATAGTAAAATCCATCATGGTCGCACTGTTCAGTTAGCCCGTGTACCACTACATAATACTATTAAAAGTTCAATTGCTCTACAGTTACTTCAAGGTAGGTATTTTCATTTAAATTTAATTATAATATGTATATACTTCTATGTAAAGGTGAATTTAGCACCTCTATACACAACTCATATTTCGTCACAACCACAACATGGATATTATAATTTCTTCACCTATTTTAGTTTCTCTTGCTGTTGTGACCTGAAATAGAAGTTAAATTAAATACTTTAACAATAAACTTTACAGGCAGAGTTCACCTTACAACACGAAAAAATGTCCAAAACATTTCACAAATGTACAGCCTATATGACAAAGCCATTAAACATCAGAATGATTCCATTAGTGTTACCATGTGGATTAAAGCGAATTCACAAGGTGCAGATAGCATTTGTACTTTGCATAAAATGCAAATTCAGCTACGAAAGCTATTAAAGATGAAGATTTTATGTTAGTTATAATGATTAAATCCCAAGGTGGAATTTAAAAAAAGTTTAAAATCGTCTGTATGAATTCAACACATGGCACAAATCTATATGATTTTTAATTGACTTCTCTACTCGTAGTGGATGACTTTGGGGAAGGATTTCCTGTTGCCTTTTTGTTATCAAATCGAGAAGATTATGTATCTTTAAAGTATTACATAAATGTTGTAAAGGAAAGGTCTGGTAGCATTCATGCAAAAACATTTATGACCGATGATGCTGAATAATATTATAGTGCGTGGAGCTCAGTAATGGATGTGTCTCAAACAAAAAGATTATTGTGCACATTCACAGAGCATGGAGAAATAAAATAAATTTAGTTAAAAATAAGGTTAGACCAGAACAGATATCGTAGTTTTTGTTGTGCATTTTTTTCATATATGTTGTTATATAGGTTTATAAGTTCTTATGCGTATTATATCAAGAAACCGATTTAAACACATTTAAAATATATCTTGATTATTTCTTACATGGCTCCAAAACAATGAACATCTTACGGAATTTGCGGCTTATTTTAAAACCTACTATATATCAAGGTGTAATTTATGGGTTGCATGTTACAGAATGAATTGTTCTATTAACACAAACATGTATTTAGAGTCGATGCATAAAATTCTAAACTACCTACATTTATTTGAATGGTTAGTAGGTACTATCTATTGTAGTTCATCCATCCATATAGTCCCTCTTCTTCTAACTTACAGTGTTTTAAAATAAACTTAAAACTTTTTTCATGTAATGTTTGCAAGACACTGGACAAAACAATTTATGTTTTATGAAGTATGTAAGAGACAAACAATTTGACAGAGTAACAAAACTTGAAAAGGAAAGCTTAGTTGCAAGCAACAAAAAATAAATAAAAGTCATTTAAATGCTGTGAGTTCTTACATAAGCATTGCATTCAAGGGAAATAGTTCGGCAGTTCATTCTGAAAATAATACTTATGAAATTTTCAAAAATAATCTGAATGATAAAGCATAGTTGCCATTTTAAAAATGTCCAAGTTGCATGACTTGTGTCCTTGCTTATTCTTGTAATTGTATGAACTATGTAGTTCATTCAAATATGTTCACAAATTATGTATCAATGAACACTATGTTGGTAAAATTTCGTAATCTATTATTCATAATGAAGATAAGGAAGCCGAAATAAATATGCATTTGGAAACAATAACTAAAAGCAACCACACAACCAATACCTTACTTCAAGACATTTCGAAAAATTTGCCCACTCTCTCAAACCTTGATTGGACTACAGGAGAAGCAACTGTATTGCAATGAGTGAATGATCTTCTCCGTTCTGCGGTAAATTTAATTTCATTAATACCGAGAGGCTCGATATTTAATACATGTGTACAACAAAAAAATTGATACTCAGTGTAATAATTAACTTAATTGTTTCCCTTTTAATTGTAACCATTATTAGATTTCATTCAACAAAAAAGAAAAACAATTCATCGATTAAGAAAACTTGCTTCAAGCGAGCTACAGAGTATAAGAAATGTATTGGGGGCACAAAGAGATCTAAAAATCAGTATATTAATTTTATTTCTCTTTTCTGTATTGAGACATATTAATACAAGCAAGCAGGAAAACTTAAGATTACGTCACATTGTAAATTTCGCAGACTAGGACCATACTTATTGCATTCAGGTTATTATGATTACTTTGAATTTGTACTTAAGATAACATAGTTTCCTTTGATTTATAGAAAGTCACTGTAGATTAGATACATTTTATGGTTCACAGAAAACCTTATTTGCTTTGATAAATAGTGCTATGTAGTTGTACCAGAGCAATCATAGAAAAACACACATTTGCTTTCATATTTTCTTTGACCCGCCCCAACAGCTTGGATACATTCTCAAACGCAAGTATTTCTATAATTACCAATACAAGAGAAACAAAGTAACTTTCTATCAACTTTTTCTCAAATTTGTTCCCTCTCCACTGTGGGGCATGGACAGAAAATTATTTTTATACAATTGTAGCATTATAAGACTTATTGAATGGTTGTAGAAAATCCATTTTATAATTAAAAACCAAACTAAGTAAACATTTTGAAATGTGAAACAATTTTAAAGATTTCTTAACATTAAAGCTATTTAAATGCATATATGAGCATTGTATGTAAAGTAGTTTTTATTTCACATAAAGTAAAGTTAAGTTTCTAGGAGTAAAGTATGTATAATTAAGTTGTAATAAAATATTGGCACTGTGTGAATATATTCTTATCAAACCATATAGTTTTTGAGCAATATGCATATGTTGGTGCCCTGTGCATCTCCACAAAAACATCATGTTAAAATTACAAAGCTTAATAGCTTATCAGGAGTATATTTTCACCTCCCAGGGGCTGGCCAGGTTTCTAAATTAAATTAGGATAGAAACATTAGGATATCGTATCCAATATGTTAAACATGAATGACAAACCATTAACGAAATCGTAAGTACAATAATACTCCTGAATCTTGACAACACATGAAATGGGTTCACAAGTTAATAAGACGCAGCTCTTAATTAAATGTCTCAGAATGTGACGTAGGGTGAAGGGATCGTAGATAGCAACATTTAAGCACATAAGTAGTAGTTACAAATTCGCAGTGTTACTATTTCATGGATATGCTAATATCACAAAAAATATATTGTATGCAAAAGTTTAAAGTAATAAGTTTCATGCATAATTACTTATCATTAATTAATAGATACTTTATTATGCTGTATGTACTTACCTATAAACAATGTGCAATTTTCACACAAGCATTACCATTGTTTAGTAGGTATACAATGGTTAAATGAAGAACCAAAAACCGCATTTGAATTATATTTATTTATAATTTCTAATTTTGTCAAGGTTATCGTAAAAACTTGTATTTTCCACATTTTTTGCAATTTGTTACCCAAAATTATTATTTTCTTTCAAACAAAATACTACGGCAAAATTTGATCATGGTAAGGAATATATTCCTGAGGTAAAAATTTTTTCAAGTTCAATTTTAGAGCTGTAATCCTGGTCAAAAGGTTGCCCTTTTTCCAATTGTATGGTGTGTTGCCTACCCTAAGCATAGAAACTCCGTAAGTGCCGCTAACTTTTTATTGGTGAGACCACTTCTGCAGCTAGTCGCAGTTAATCATGATACAATAATATATTGTATCATGGCAGTTAATAATATCTAAGAGATTCCAAACCTCCTAAGAATCATTATAAGTTTTTTGTTATGGACGAATAAGTTCAAAGGTAAATATGTTCAAGCCCCAATTGATGTAAATTTTGTTCCTTATGTTCTACTCACATTTAAGTAGAAGAATTGCCAAGGATAGATTGTATGTAACAATTTGTCAGCCAGATATTAATTTGTGCCATAATTTAACATCTCATTACGTACGTATTATTTTAATTTTGTTGTTACATTAAAAATGTACATGCTAACAGTTACTATTTGTGCATAGTCATATGGTCCACATATCGCTAAGGTTGCATACACATCAAAGTAACTGATATAATTATCATTGCTTGCAAATACTAATAGCAATATTTTAATACATGCATAAAATGATTTTCCCACGAATAGAATTCGAACGGCTTGTGTTATCTAGACACGCGAGTTTCCAACTGCGCACCGAGAGACTGATTACCATTCGATTTAAATTTAATTACCTATATATTATTTTAATTTTGTTGTTATATTAAATTAGCATGGCAACAGTTACTACTGGCCCGCATATCGCTAAGGTTGCACACACAACAGTCACGTAACAGATATAATTATCATGCTACCTCCCGCTCCTACTACTAACGCCAAACGATCGCGTAGCAGCGATCCATACGGTGGTTTCCATTATCTGAATACTCAATCCTTAAATATATCAAGGACAGTCAACGCAACACAGCATAAACATCCCTTCAATCAAAAAGACGAAACTATCAAACAGATACCAACTAAACAACAACTATCCAGCAGAACAGCACACAAAATACATGCCATGGTACCGTACTATTACTCCAGCACCCACTCCCTTTCAATTACCTCCGTACCTAAATTGTCTCGAAAGTGCTGCTGAGATTGGGTACTTCCCCGCACCTCATTCCCACTCTTTTCATATTATAACCCACCCGAACGCCATACCTTTTCTAATAATCTGCCATATTACGCATCCAGCCTACCCAATTCAGTAATCCATGGTGATTAACGACTGCCAAACACAACTTGGTGTATCCACAAGCAATGGCAATGAAATTAGGTTATCGGTTGTATTACGGTTGTTACCTTTGTGAATCGCCAACACTAAAACCACATTTTTTTAACACTGTAGTACTCCAATAATTGACCACATTATCTGTTTAGAATCAATTGCCCACTATTTCAATAGAGCATGATTTATAACCACTACCATCACTTCCCATCATTTACCAATTCTGGTTCAAATTTCATCTTATCCAGACCCCCAGCACATCTGAGAGCAATCGTAATAAAAGACTTTTCCAATACCCGCCAGCATGTATTATCTGAACACACATCCAATCTGATTCCCTACGTACTACTAAAAACTATCGACGTACTCTGCAAACTGTACCCATAGAAAACTGAATCAAAGAGAAAAGACGAATTTATGGTCAATTCTGGAGATTCAGAGATCCATCTCTCAAGACGGAATACAATCTTATTAAGATATAATAAATAACTACTGGTTAGAAGAAAAACAGTAACGCTGGCTATTTTTCAAAGCAGTGTATTAGGTCCAATTTTATTTTTGATCAACGTTAATGATTTAGTAGCCAGTATACCTAGTGGTCATTTCATATTATTTGCTGATCAATCACTGTATTAAAACAAAATTCCATCGAAGAACTTGTACCAGTCGCTAAATTAATAACAGAAGAAATTGTAGAATGGTTTTCAACTAATAATTTAATTTTAAATCAAAACCAAACATTTAATGTATTATTTAGATCACAGAGTTCATCAGTAAATGACATGGACATAATAAACAACCACGGTATTATCAAATTTACCAGTGGAATAACATTTCTTGGAATTAAAACTATCTCTCTCTTAAGCTGTCCCGGTAAACGCTTGAGCAAATTCTAACCACGCGACTTGGAGATCATTTAGAATTCAATCAACTCCTGACGGTTTTCGACTTAAGCGAACATATCACAACCCCCTGTTTAAAGAGCTCACCAAGACGATCAATCGTAATCAAAGCAATTTGGCGGTCTTTCTAGACATTAAGCAAGCATTTAAAAAGGTTTTAGCAAGGTACTCCAAGGCAAAATCCACTAAGTATCCCAGACCACTTTTATAATCTCCTGGTTTCGTGAAAGTAAAACATGTTTTTCCGACCCATTTCTACCCACAGCAGGTGCGCCGAATTGTACTCCAACAAGAATTCGTATAACTAGGAATCCTTCTCACAAAAACCCTAATCTGGCTTTTTGATGTACAGAAACCACTAGGTAGAATTTTAAGCTTGGAAACCTATTTGCGAACACCCTTGTACACAAACGTTAAACCTGAACACTTGTTCACCTTTGCTTTCTGCGAACGCCGAACCTGAAGACAAATACACAGACCTCCGTACAGATACCCCAATAACCACACTATACAACTTGCAAGCCTTACTACTAATAACAGACAGATAACAATTACTACAAAGGAACTTTGTACACCAAAGGATCTTCTGCAACACATCCTTACAAATAGCCTCATAGACCACTATGCACACGAAAAAAACCTACACGCAAGTTGGCACATCAATTTTAACATAACTTCCTCGACTAGTATAGAAAACAGAAAAATACTTGGCCACTATTCCCTAGACACTCCGGATTTACCGCCTATCTGATGATTATACCAATACTAAAGACCCGGAAAACGAATATGGAATTACCACACACAAATACAGACCGCATACTAACTTTATTTATTCGCTACTCAATAGAATACCACAACACATCCCAATGCCAACAGCAGAATGTTGAATATAGAGCACGTTAAATAACTTAAGTATCTAAAGATTATATGCGAAGGTATGGCAATAATATAAAGAACGCAATGATATACCGATAACACATAGTTCAAAATAATTAGCAACATAGTATTGTTTCGTAATGTCATTGTACGCTAAGAAATGAGAAAAGTCTTTCGTTTGTAATTAAATCATATTTATGTTTACCTATTCTAAAGTAATTTCCAAGTACATAATCTACAATTACATAATTGAAAAGGATTACGCAGTCACGTCTGCAATTAACCATTATAATTATATTTTTAATTTTAATTATAGGCATATTGAGACAATTAAAAAAACTACAACATATTAAAAAAATGTATTCCATAGGTAACAGATAAAAACAATTAGATTACTTTAGATTCACAGCATTAAAAAATACGTAATTGCAAATGTTTGCAAGTATAGATAAATCAAATTAACTTAAGCCAGCATCATATTCAAAGCTTAATGCACATTAACTTTTATGATGCGTTGTGAATAAATATTATACTTATTTTATTATAAGTTTTTGTTATGAACGAATAAGTTCAAAGTTGGTTACTGCAGTACTCTAGCAAAGTACAGGTCGTAGGTTCAAATCCTACTCGAGGTAAACTTTTTATTTATGTATTTAATAAAATTAATAATAATTTTTAATTACATATGTACCTTTGAACTTATTCGTTCATAACAAAAACTTATAATAATTTAATATTAGTCAAATTACTTTGGTATGTCTGAATCCTTGCGATATTGCAGGCTCACATTCCATTAATATAAGTAATTTGATGGTAATCCCAATATATTTAGAGTTTACATCAGTTCTACATACATAAAGACAAAATTTACATCTATTGGGGCTTGAACCTTGATGGCGCAGTTGGTTAGCGCGGTACTCTAGCAAAGTACAGGTCGTAGGTTCAAATCCTACTCGAGGTAAACTTTTTATTTATGTATTTAATAAAATTAATAATAATTTTTAATTACATATTTACCTTTGAACTTATTCGTTCATAACAAAAACTTATAATAATTTAATATTAGTCAAGGTGCTTTGGTATGTGCGAATCCTTGCGATATTGCAGGCTCACATTCCGTAAATATAAGTAATTTGATGGTAATCTCATTACATTTAAAATTTACATCAGTTCTACATACATAAAGACAAAATTTACATCGAATGGGACTTGAACCTTGATGGCGCAGTTGGTTAGCGCGGTACTTTAGCAAAGTACAGGTCATAGGTTCAAATCCTACTCGAGGTAAACTTTTTATTTATATATTTAATAAAATTAATAATAATTTTTAATTATACTTATTTGTTAAAAATCTTCTCACAGTAATCAGAATCAGCCAACCTTGCACAATTTGAAAGTTTAATTTAGTTGTTATCGAAGTTATTATTACAATTAAATTTCGTATTTTTTAACTTTTCAAATCGTTTTTCTTATTTTATTTTCATTTTACTTATACTCACTTATACCTCAGCGTACGTAAAAAAGTACTCTTTCAGATTCGGTAATAAAAAACTGGGGTTTTCATTTAAAAAAGTGTCGATGGCGTCATACCTCTTACACGAGTCACCCTGTATGTTTTAAATGTTAATGGAAAAAATGCGCAAATAAAAATAAGATTTGACGTGTTCGAGCGTTTTTCCCAAAAGTTAGTTGTTACGTTTTTAACGAATTTATCCACTACTTCATGAATACATTATATATATATATATATATATATATATATAATATAAATTTTTTTTTCTAAAGGTTCTGCAGAACTTTAATAAATTAGATATTATTAAAGGGCCTTGATTAATTAGATTTTGGGAAGTTGTAATTAAAAAACACTGAATGGTATGTCTTAATTTAATGTTCTTTGTTGTGTTTTTGTTATTAGACCTTGAAGTAAATAACGGCTGAAAGGTTTGTAGGTTGACACATAGATGGCATTACTAGAATTAAATCCATATGATTGGTAGCAGTATGAACCTTCAAACTATACGTGTATAAATTTGACAGCTGTCGGATAATTGGTTCGTGAGATATAGCATTGTGAGTTAAGAAACTTTCGTTAGTTTGAAAAAAATGGATAAAAAATAATTTCGTGTGTTAATGAAGCATTGCTTTATGATGGAAAAAATACTGTGGAAGCCAGAGCTTGGCTTGATAAACATTATTCAGACTCTGTACCAGGAAAATCAACCATTGAGAATAGGTTTACTAAATTTAAACGGAGCGAAAGGAGCACCGAAGACGATGCACGTAGTAGACACCCGAAAGTGGCTGTTACGGGCGAAAAATGAAAAAAGTTCATAAAATAATTATGAATAACCGTAAAGTGAAGTTGATCGAGATAGCTGAGTCTCAGAATATATCAAAAGAGCGTGTTGGACATATCGTGCATGAATATTTGGACATGCGAAAGCTGTGTGCAAAGTGGGTGCCGCGCGAGCTCACAATCGATCAAAAGCAACAACGTGTCGATGATTCGGAGCAATGGTTAGCGATATGCAACCGCAATAAAAACGAATTTTTCCGTCGATATGTGACAATGGATGAAGTGTGGCTCCATCACTACACTCCAGAGCCCAATCGACAGTCAGCCAAGTGGACTGCACGCGATGAACCGAATCCCAAGCGTGGAAACACACAAAAGTCGGTTGGCAAGGTTATGGCATCAGTATTCTAGGATGCGCATGGTATAATATACATTGATTACCTTGAAAAGGGCTAGACCATCAACAGCCTCCCACCTAGATATGTATTTTTCCTTATTCTAATTTATGAAAATCTAATAACACCCATATTGCGATTATTATATTATAATTTAAATTTAATATATCTGTAAAGGGTTTTTCATATTTTATTTTTCAGTTTCTACATGGGTTAGACCGCACAATAATTTTCTTATCTAAGCTGAGAAAGTTTTTCAAATCAAGTCAAATTTTTAAACTGTGTATGTCAAAATTTATTGACTGATTTTCAATCTCAACCGACATTTACGATGATTTTCTTGATGGGAGATCGAGTTATGTCATAAGAAACAATACTTCGTTTTCGTTACAACACTCATCTTTTTTGAGTTATAAGTCGTGTGTTTTGTGATAAATTATACAAAATCTATATGGTCATTATTAGTATTGACAGTTTTGAGAAAATTATGTAAAGTGTCAAAACAAGTTGAAAACGCAATGAAAAAGCCTGCTGTGTTAGGTAAAGATATTTGAAAGTCAACCATAAAATCGACGTTTTATCTTACTAAAGATTAACTAGAAATTTAATAAATTAAATATTATTAATTTTCATTGAATATGGCAAATCAAAACATAACGAACGAAAATTAACAATCACATTACAACGTTGGAGCAAAGTTGTAAGAAATGGTAAAAAATGAACAACTAAAAGATTCACATACCAATTCTAACAAAAAAATGATTTTAGCTTACTACTTAAATACTGTAATTGTTATGATGCAATGAAAACAGGATGTCTACGTTTAATTTAATTTTTTTAAATTATTGGAGTGCTACACACCATTAATTGGCAAATCATTTACACAACAAAAACCTAAACGTACAATCTTTAGTAAAATAAAATTTATATTCCATAATGGGTTTTCAAATATGTTTATCTAGCATAGCAAGGGTTTTTCATTGCGTTTTCATATTTTATCAAATTGTTTTGACATTTTAATTAAATTTTTTTATCTGTCATTGTTATAGACGACGCTATCTATACTCTTGTTATCTAAACGTACAGACCTTTTATACTTTATTTCAAAACATACGATTTAAAACCCGACATATATTTATAATGAAAACTAGGTACTGCTTCTTATGACAAACTCAAACTGTCATCTTAACAAAATTATTCTATACGTCGGGTGAGATTTTAAAGAACACTGTTTAAAAAATGGACACACGAAACGTTGTATCTTCTGAATTTATTTCGGTATATACACACATACAAAAATCTACTTTAGGACAGTCTTTTTGGTCAGTGATAAAACTTTAAATACCGATACCTGTTCCTTGTTAATATAAAGCTTGTAATGATAAAATCTTTCTTAATAGAAAAGAAAACCATTTATAGGACGAAGTTACATGATTTCTATGTTTCCCAAATAAAATAGGTTATATTATTTATAACACGAGTAAATATATAGTATGAAAACCTGTAAATGTAAATAACTCATAATTGTGAACATTACAGTAAAATAAAACGTCACAATTCACACGTCCTCGTTACCTTTCAGGGTTGTACATGAAAGATATGCGTGCAATAATAATAATACACTATCCACTAATGAGCAAATAAATCATAAAATTACATTGTGTTCTCAATCCGTATTGAAGGTTGTAATATTGATTTGTAAAATACGCAAACTTTTTTAATAAGTATATTAGCTCCTTAAAGATCTTAATCGACAAACTTTTTTCTCAAAAACTCTCTGGCAAGTTAACTTTCATTTTTCAGGCGCGATTCTCTAGATATGAAAAAAGTGATTATGCAAGGTGTTCCATAAACAATTTGTGGCGTCTTAACCGTTTTTTGTTTCAATGAAATATTTTTCAAAAAAGGACTCGTACTCTTTTAATGGGGGATGGGTCGATAGATCTATCTTTAGTAGTAAAAACTGTCAAATAATAAAACTGTAGGAACACAAAATAGTAAGTTATGTATGTAGTGCGCGAAATAACGCTACAATGACGTACTAAAGAGATTACCCTATAAGTTTTTTATACAAGCTTTATTAATAGTGCCATATATTATAAGACAAGTGTATAACCAATTTAAAACACGCGCGATGAGTTTAAAAAAGCGCGAGGCGAAGCCGAGTGCCTTTTAACGGAGCACTTGCTGTAAAGGCGCTATTTTCACCTGGACCACAATGTGAAAATTGTAAAAAAATACTTCCCCATCGGTGATGTGAAAGTAAAAGTAAATTGAAATCAGTTTTTCGAAGTAACCTGTGGAATTAATCGTTGCGACAGAAACGGTTAGCAACTGTTGTTTCGTTGTTATTAATATTTATTAAATAGCTAGTGTGGAACACCACACGACCTTCCAACCGACAAAATGGAAATTTAAAGAAATGAAATAATTTTAATAACATTGTTTTTAGGATAATTATGCAACCTCTTTTATAAGTTCATTACATCTTTCACCAACTAATTTTAAAAAAACACTTCGTAAAAACCTGCTGTGCACTTAGACACCGTTAAGTTACTACATATATACACGTCCCATTTCATCTCTATTGTCATTTCATTTCCTTATTTAAAACTTTTTCATTGCATGTATTACTCATACTCAGCTCATCCGTCTATTGGAAATTATAATTTGTCGGGATAAGTGGAAGAGCACTGACGGATTTAGCATCCCGAAAGTGAACTTCGCCCTTTGGACAACGTAATCCGCATAGCAGCTGGTCAATTAGCTTATGTATATTCTTTGTGTCCAAATAAAGACATTATTATTATTACGAAAATAGGCAACATTGTAAAAACAAAAACAATAATCTATGTCAAACAGACGTTTATAGCTTCATAAGAGACAGAGATTAATAGACAGCTATATGCTACCTTAAATTATTAAAGGAAATGAAATAATTTTAATTATAATTTTTTTAAGGTAACTATGCAACCTCTTTTATACGTTCATGTTAGGATTACAGCGATAATCCATTGAACGTTATAAATTACAGCGGTAATTCAACTGACAGCCACGTTAAAAAATTTAAGTTAAGTTTATTGTAAAAATGAAACGATCTCGTAAAATTTTGTGAGAAACCATTGATGGCAATAGTGAAAACAGTGTTCCGAAGAATACAGTGAAAAATTAGGCATTTATTTGGGCGCAAGTATTGTTCGTTGTGCGTATCCAGGGAAACGTCATTGTTGAAAAATTAAAGAAGATTTTATATCTAATAGCAGCCACTTTTTTATCTGTACCTTTAGAATTAATTCTTTTAATTAGGCTTTGTTAAATTCATTCCAATATTTTGTTAACCAATCATAATTTCTTAAATCTGCCTAATAAATAAGATTATTTAGTTTTATTAATTTTGAAAATTATTCGGGAAATATTCCACTAAATAGCATTCGTGCTTCAAAATAACCAGAAAATTTTGCATTCAAGCGTGTTTTCTTTAAAAACTAAACGAGCCCTCCACCTTCGGTGTCGGGCTCTGTCATGCAAGATTATCGGTAATTTTGATGCACGTATGCTATTATTATTACTACTATTAATATTACCTATTGTTTTTTGTCATCATTTGATTTGCTACTTTGTATTTTTATATACCATAAGAAAAAGTACTGAACACTGAGTGAAACAACACAACGGGACACACAATTGCGTTATTGTAAAATACGGTAATCAACAGAGACATAAGCGAGTTTTGTATATTTGCAGTAGCTCACAAAGCTTCTCACTTCATAAGACGGTACCAATATCGCGGTCGAGTGTACCTTCCTCTACACATGTATGATAACTATAGTTTGAAACACCGTTTTTCGACTCAATGGGGATGCCGATTTACTATGTCTTGCTGCGGCAAGTCTATGTTACATCTCAATTATGTTTTACCACGTGAGAATGTAAATATGTCCCTTGTGCTACCGCTGCTCATGCTGTTGCCATTGTCCTGCGCTCCCTCAGTTGGCGGTTTTTTGTGCGGAAGTCAAAGGACTGGCAGCGCAAGCGCGAGTGAGTGTTTATATTCACCCGTCTCTCACGCTTGCTGCCGGTCATCGAGCGCGGGTGTTTTGTGACTGCCTGTTGTGGTTTTATTTACTATTTTGATATTTTGATGTAACACAGCTACTATGTGAGTATTTATAATGTCACAGTCTACGTCGTCGTCAGAATGGAGTAATGAGAAAATAATGAAGTTCCTGGAACTTTACGCAAGTGAGCGAGCGATATGGGATCCATCAGATAAAAATCATAAGTTGAAACATCAAGTACACGATGCGTGGAATCGCATCAGCAATAACTTGGATAATACTCCAATAGAAGAGTTGAAATCGAAGAAGAAATCCCACATGGCCACGTTTCGACCTCTATTAAAGAAAAAAAAGCTTCTATTCGTTCTGGGGCAGGTGCTGACGATGTGTTCCAGCCAATATGGTTTGCTTTTGAAATTATGGAGAGCTTTTTGGGATCAATTTATGACGTTGAGGAAACTATAAACACGGAAGACAGGGTAAGTTCATTCATATATTTAAAACACTTATTTTTGTTACAATTATTTATTAAGTAATTATTAAATATCTACAGTATTTAAATTATGGAAATACTGACCAAATTCAGTTCGAATTTCGCAAATATTTGTTGGCGAGCGTCTTGCCACATGTGGTATTGGCCTAATTGCTGAAGTTTCTGGGTTGTTTTGTATTTGTCTCCACGAGACATCCACATGTACTCCGACAACTATGGAATCAAAAGTTCCTGGGGGGGTGTACATGTTTTTAAAAAATTATGTAACAAAACACAGGTCATAGTTACTAGAGGTACAGTTTCTATGTCAATTTCGATTGATTTTTTAAAAATTCAAAAAACTGTAGTTAAAACACCGAACACATTTTCAACAATGACACGAGAATTTGAAAGTTTGTAATTGAAAGTACGTTGCATTGTGCCAATATTATGATTACCTGGAAAAGGTTTCATTATGTGTTTCTGTAATGCAAATGCTCCATCCCCAAGAAATACATAGGGCACATTTGTTTCTCTTCCGGGTAATGGGGCATCTGACGGCAAATTAATGGTATTTGTGTCAATTT
Source organism: Vesta saturnalis (assembly GCA_036346205.1). Classification (NCBI taxonomy): domain Eukaryota; kingdom Metazoa; phylum Arthropoda; class Insecta; order Coleoptera; family Lampyridae; genus Vesta; species Vesta saturnalis. The sequence goes on from JARFJB010000091.1 coordinate 2,568,981, forward strand.
TTTGTCAAAGTGAACAATGTTGAAAAATTCCCCCATCACTAATGCTCCTCTGGCCACCGATGACACAAAAAATAAAACGGTATTCACTACCAACTAAAGCCATTAGACGATGCTATGTGTACCCTTAAAGTTATAATATTTTGAGCCAGTGTGTGCTGTGTAATTAATTACAATGTGCTCCCATCTATAGCTCCTACGCATCGTGGAAACTTATTTCTAAATCCTTCTTCTACGAGTAACCATTCATCTGGTGTTTGTGGTAACTGAAACAAAGAAAACATTAAATATGAAGAATATATAAAACAATAAAATAAAAAATATATACAATCTATTAAATATAATATACAACATTAAAAATTACTAATAATATACGTTTTTTTTCAGACTTCACTTAGTGAAGATTTGCCAGCCCCACCGCCAAAGCCAATTCAGTCTCAACAAACTGTCGAAATGCCACTTTCATCACCATCACAGACAGTCTCACCGCGATCACACACCAAACCAATCAAGACCAGTAAAAAAGCAAGCCTCAATACAGATGAAGCACAAAATAAAATATCTCAAAGTTTGGATACTCTGAACCATGTACTAAGAGAAAAAAGAAAGTACGTGAAGGATGAGGATGCGTGCGGTATATATGCGAAACTTTTGGCAAAAAAATTACGAAAATATCCGGAGTCAATGCGACCTAGAGTTATGTACCAAATAGATGGGTTGCTTTTAGAAAATCCTTGTCCTGCTGAACGATCATCAAGTGTCTACTCGTCTCATTCACTCATGACACTCCCCAATCTCCAGAACCTCAACTTTATGTCATGCAACCACAGATCAGTATTCCGGAAAGAAATGATACACCTCAAAACCAAAATCATTTCATCAGCATACTGGAGTTCTTCCCAAATGTAAGAGTTCTTATTTATTTATTTGTTGATTACTGTTGTATTTTAGACAATTGGCCCTACGGTGTATCACCTCTGTTTTTTTTAACTGTTTTGATATACTTTACATCATAGCAAAAGAATCTTAACAATGTGTTAAGATTTTAACAGTGTTGTTAAAATAAGCAGAGGTGATACATCATAAGGCCCAATAAATACATAATTTGAAATTAGACTCCTACTTTTATTACTTACCTTAATTTGATCCTTCAGAACCGAGTTGATAGCTTTGCATACTTCAGGAACAACTGTCGAAATGGCTGTTGTGGAAACCTTGAATAAGTAGTGGAGACTTCGATAACTATCCCCTGTTGTATCGTAAAGTTATCGCCAAACGTATTTTTGGTGGTATGGGCATTCGTAATCTAGTTTGGTTTATCATATGTTCAATTTTATTTAGCAAAAATTGGAAATAACTAGGTGACATTCTGCAAAAGTTATAAAACTCGCCAGAATCCTCACTAGTCAACTCCTTGAAAAAATTATCCATACTGCTTCTGAAACAAAAAAGAAATGTTCATGATTCACACATAAAACCATACTACAACTCTAATACATAAAAATAATATACTTTGATATTATAACTTAGAGAACAACATAAATACAAAGTGTACAGGAATTTCTAGTACTTACGTCGTTCTATTACGATGAATTGATAACATCCACCATCCTCTTTGGCGACGACATCTTTTTTTTATTCGATTTCTTTTCAAAACAGTTACATAGTTATACAAACTGACCAAACATAGCGCTGTGGCCGCAACAATTTCTAGTTCCGCCATTGCTGTGAGTTGAACAAAAGTTAAAATTAAAATGGCTGAATGTGAACACACACTCGCGTCGATGTTACCGCAGAAGTATTTTTGTGCAGGACAGCGGGCAGCGCGAGTAGCAGCGGCAGTGACTGAATATAAATGGGACATTTGGTTCTTAACTTGTATGCATGGAACAGTCGGAATAAATGTATATTTTATAACAATTGTATTTTAATTTTATAAGGGATTGCCACCTTAAAACATGATATAGCAATTTTGACTGTTTTCATTATAAAAATTAGCAAAAGTTAGTTATTTAAAGTTGTTGAATGTCATCATCATATTATGATTTGGTGTTAATAATACAAGAGACCCACTAATCAACAGTCACTAAAATGTCATGACAAGTGCAAATACAACTAATTAACTTTCTGAACAAATAGTAATTGACAATATATTTATGCAGTCACTGAACATCGACACGTTTTCAAAGTAAATTAAATTAATTACAAGTACTTAATAACCAAAAAAATTAATCAAATATATAATTTTTGTAGAAGTTAGCTACATATTTTTCGTAGATTCCGGACACTATCACACTATTACACTATTAGATAGTGATAATGAAGGTGATATAATCTCTAGCAATTAAGGTTTCTACTAATTATACAGAAATATCATTTGTTTCTCTTAAATGTAATTACAGGTTTCTTCATTTTTTCCAAAACTAACTTGAAAAAACTTTCAGTAATTATTCACCACGATTGTAATTATTATTTACTTGTAAAACAAACCAAACTACTTAATAGACTGTGAATAACTTAATCCTTAAACACAATTTAAAACATATCACCAAAGAAAAAAGAAATAAACAAAATTATCATAATATGGTTATACGTATTACCTTATCTCGCTGAAAAATCGGCGTAATGAAATTCCACATTATAGTCGTTTCAATCAAAGAGTATTTTAAAAAACAACAAAGTATTGCGTAACGCTACTGTAACGAATCTTTTAAGTTTTTCGTTCATTTAGATGTAAAATATAAGAAAGAAAGGGTTTTTGATAATCAATGATTTATAAGTTGTGGTAGGCAACTTAATTTGCATTTTGGTGTAACTTAAGTTGCATATCTTCTTAATGGTTTATACTTTTACATCTTTGAATTAATTTTTCGCACATATTTCTTGCGCATAGCTATATCACCTGACATCGTGAGTGTCATTTTTAGCATTGCTTGATGTGTTTTGTTTTGAGCAGGAAGCCATTTTTGGTTTCCATTTAAATTTTGTGAAAAGTGCCATTGATTTAATGGTAAGATACATTTAACTCGCATTATATTAAAATCTAAAACATTTGCTTTTTGTAGGCACTTTTACACTTTTACCACTTTTAATTATACTGTTACTTTTAACTTTTAATTTTTAATTTTACATACCCTTTCATTTTATGATTGCATTTTGCATTTAATGCAGATCTAAACTTAGATCACAACTTTTATTTGAACCTTCAAGAGTGCAATAAATTTTGGATTATTTAAATTTCAAGGAATATAAATTTGTAAGAAGTAATTTCAACCTTGGTACACTTTACAACGTAAAACATTGAAAATACGGTATATTGCAACATTGATACGAAAATTACATCATCTTTGGTTTACATTTCCGTATTCTTTATAATAATCAGAGGTTCTCAAGAAGTTGTACAAAATTTTGTAACAGGTATTTACAACCCTAATGATTTCTTAGGATAAGGCTATTAACATTAGTTTTAAGATATATTTTATATGATACCAAATTTAAATGCTTAATAAACGTAGTTTGTATATTTTTATTTTGACATTTTGGTGAATTTTATTGTATCCTCCATTTAGTTATTCCGAGCATAATCAAAAAAATAACTTGGCGTCCGAGATAATTTTTATTATTGTTACCTAGAAGTTACTATATTGATGTTAAGTGGAAATAACTAAGCAGAAATTTGTGGAAATTAAGCATGAACTAGGCCCAATTTAATCTACCTATTGAGCCAACGGCATTATTTTTTAATGAATGGTATGTGTCTAGTTATTTTAACGATTTGTATAGAGAACGCTTTAAAACATTGATTTATACTTATTAAATTTTATACCATATATCATTTATACCACCTCTTTATACTACAAAACATTTTTTTGTACTTATTACACTATAAACAATTTCTGTTATCAAGTTTCTATATATAATTTATAAATCTAATCTACACACACAAAAATTAGTTTCCATCTATTTGGTATTCCGATTGCTGTGGTGGATTTGTAATATTACGTTAAATTCGCTAGTCCTATTAATTAAATTGAAATGAGTAACGTTATTCGTGTTTTTACATTGCGAGGGCATTTTTTGTAATTTAAATTTGTTCTCCTACATCTTCAACTGCAGCTAAATGGGTAGTGAAATTCTTATAAAGATGGATGCATTAATAGCTTAAGTTTTGAACCTTCATTCTTTTACCGATATGTAGATCACATATTATCAACAGTCAATCAAGCTGTACATACCTACTTTAACGTTTATAACGATTTCCATCCCCTCTAAAATTCACAATAATAACATGATAACAAATTACACCTAATGATTTTCTTCGTTTAAAATTGGCAAGAGAATTGGACTTTCTTTTAATACCCAGTAGGTTATTTCGTGCGGTGTAATTACCATCATACGTGGTCGCTGAAGAAATAAATAATGTATTATTTAAAATATTACAGTGTATGTAAAACAGTAAACACGCGTGAACGCCTACGCTCGCACCTACATCCATGCGTACACACACACCCACGCACGCACACACGCAAACCCACACACACGGACACGCCGACACGCAGGTAAAGGCACGCAAGCACACAGACACACAGTCAGACAGACACACAGCCACACAGACACACAGCCACACAGACACACAACAGACACGCAACAGACACACAACAGACACACAACAGGGACGCAGACACACAGATGCAGACACAAACACACACACGCACACGCACGCTACCACCCACCCACCCTTTTATTAAAAACGTTGCATCTCAAAATTAATAAAGTAATGGTTCTAATAGTAAACAAGATTTTGAAAATTTACCCAATGTTAATACCGTCCATCATTTTAATTATATTCTGTCTTTAGTTAGAATTTAAAATAAGAGAATGTTTTGAAAGTGACAACACACAACTAATGTGGACTTTTTTGCCGGTATATGCCCCTAAGGAATTTTTTCACTATAATGAGAATGTGATTGGTCAGTATTTTAAATTTTGGAAAATCTGATTAGTGCAATTTTACTGCGGAAATAGTCTAATTGATTTATAAATCGATAAAAGGAGCAGACACTCTACAATAGTACAACTTAAATATACAGAATGAAAGTTTCGACAGAATCAAACGAAGCGAAATCGACAAACAATAACTTGAACAGGGTTTCAATTACTTATTTATTTATTGCCCAACAGAATGTTATTCCAATTATAGAACAAAACTGCAAAGAAGTACATAAGTATGCAAGCTATTAAATACAAGATAAAGAAAAATTAAATACATGTTGAAAACAAACTAAATGTTACTGATACAAAAGCCAAAAAAAGAATGAAACGTTTTAGTAATAACAAAGCATCAAAAATATTAGATGTATGAGTTATTTGTAGAAGAAAACATTAAAAAAAACTATAACTAAAAAAAGCAAAATATCAAACAAAACCGCATTTATAAGCGTAGCAATTTGCATTATGGCACACCGTAAAAATTGGTGATCTTTGCAAACTGTTTGTTCGACTGGGAACTATACATTTTAAATACTGCAGGACAACAGGACAGTCAAGTCTATTGTTGATCAAATTATGAAGAAATATTAACGGACTGAGTATTCTTCGGGAATTTAAATCTATCCAAAAGAATATTATTATCAGTACCTTTAACAGGATACTCACCATCTGATTTAAACGCCAGAAATTTCATAAATCTACGCTGAACACCTTCGACGGTCTTTTGATGGCAAGTATAGTAAGGGAGCCAAATTAAAGAGGCATACTCCAAACGCCACCGCACTAACGAGAAGTATAAGTTGTTTAATACATCCTCTGTAGAGAAATTTCTACAAGTTCTTATTATGAATCCTAACATCTTCAGGGATAAATTAACTATATTTTCAATGTGAATCGAGAAAGACAATTTGCTATCGTAAGTAACCCCTAAATCTTTGAATCCAAGTTCATATATCATGCGTTCACGTTTACGCGTAAATGATAGAATTTTACATTTGGCAATATTTAAAGGTAGATAATTACTAATAAACTATTGTTCAATAGAATTTATACAGTCCTGTAGTTTGTGACTCGTTCATTGACCTAATCGATTTATAAATTTTTAAATCGTCTGCATAGCGTAAAGAATCAACTTATAACTTTAAAATAATAATGGACCTAGGTTTGAACCTTGAGAAACATCCGAGGTACCCACCTATGGCACAGATGTAAACACGTTATAGGCAACGCATTGTAATTGTAAACAAAAATAAGATTTGAACGGGGTGATTAATGAAGAATTAGTCCCATAACCATCAAGCTGATAAAACAAATAATGATTAATGCAATCTAAAACTTTAGCTATGTCCGTATAAATTACATGGATAGATTACATCGTCCTTATCTAGTGGTTCAACTAAGAATTGAGTCAGGACAGTTAAATTGGTTAATCTTTTTTCAACAAGCCATGTTGGATATTAGAGGTATAAGGAGAGATCATATAGTTTAGCAAAATTTGAAAGTATAGAGATGGGTCTGTAATTATCGAAATTTCCTGGATGTCCATTTTTAAGTATAGGTACAACTTTTGCCATTTTCCATGTATCAGGGAATATTACAGTTTTTAAAGATAAATTGAACAGGTATCTCAAGGGTTGAAGAAATGAGCTACTGCAATCCTTTATTAGGAAGCACGGAAGCCAGCCGTCGTGGTAAACCGAAGTTTATCTACAGCCTTTTCTATCATTATGTCATCAATACAATTTACGGTAATAGATATTGAGAATTTTGAATCAAACCTTAGATTAGAAGGATGAATAACATATGGAGGGCAAACGCACTACTAAGTATTGCCTGAATCCGTTTACTATACTTTTAGGATTAGAGTATACGACGTGATTCAAGTTTTTCCGTTTTGTTTTGACTACAGACCAAAATTTTTTACTATCGGCGCATACAGAGTTTTGAACTTCAATTATATGTTTTTTGTATGCTAATTTAATCATAGATTTGATGCAGCGTCGATGGTCTTTGTAGATGAAGACATCACGGTCTAAATGATGAAGAGTTCACATTATCAAAACTTTTCATGTGAATTTATACTAGCAAGTGCATTATAAAGACCTAGTAAATTGCTTTACGAAAATTAAAAGACATACTTTTCTTATTGGCGATAAAGGTATTATAGTAGGCTTTTATATTGAGCACCAGAAATAAAGCCGCATGATACAAATCCTCAATAACTAAAGGTAATGTATCGTGTTCCACATTACAATAACATTAGAAGAAACCAAATCTAAAAGCCTTCCGTTACTATTTGTAACGTTTCTGTGCTGGTTAAAACCGTTAAATTGTAAAAGATTATTAATAATACGTGATTTATAATTATCACAATTAATGGATGTAAATTGAAACCACCTAAAATTAAAGTATATTTATCATGAACTAAGTATTTGTCGAATGCTCGAATCCTTCAAAAAATTTAAGATATTCCGTTGCTGTAACTTTTGGCGCAATGTAAACTACGTATCAATCTAAATTGTTGTTTTCTGATTCACATTTACATCGTACAATGTCTATAGAAGTGATTAAATTTAGAATATCGAACATATCTATTAATTTAGTTTTGACATGTTTTTAACTGCAATTAATACACCGCCACCGAAAGATTACATTGATCCAATCTCCTGTCATATCTGCACACTACATAACTGTCTGTGAAAAAGTTCAGAAGTAAGTACATTATCCGTCAACCAAGTTTCGGTCAAAACAATAACACTGTCTTCACTACCAAAAACGCACACATACATTTTTACTTTTTAGTTCGAAGTCTTCGTACATTATCACGATAGCACGTCAGTGGGGAACTGCTGGGCATTATTAGTTTTTCGAAATAATAGTAGGAACGCCGCGAATGTACTTAATTCTTATGTTTTTTTTTCGCCAGAAGAGAGTCGCTCATTAAGTTTCTCCTTTAACTTTCCATAGTAAGTAATTTGACGAGGTGTGCGGTCGGATGAAATAAAAACATTTTTGTAAACACTGTTATTTCTCACATTCAAGTTTAGATTATTAATTCATTTTTTTGCAATATCTTAAGAATGCTTGCAAATTTGAGCAGTTTCCCTTTGTTTAGTACCTACGCTGTATTATATGCTTAACATATCGAAGTTAGAGTAATATTATCCACGCTCAAATAACTAAACTTAATTTCGTACATTAAACATATAAGCTATAAGCAATATGTTATAAATACAACCCATACACAATAATAATAAAGCATTGTATACTGGTGTACAATCACATTTACTGTAATGTAATATTAATCTATATATTCATGCTAGGTAGATTATGAATATAGCCTCAGATGTTTTAAGTGTTGTTTAAATTCTTGTTAACATTTGTGTAACAATAATACTTAATCTAAACAATAGATTGTTTCAGTATGTTACGTTATGGTTTTGCATTAACTGCAACACTTGTATCAAATTTTAATAATAACAAATCTATTAATCTACTTCATTTGTTCAATGCTACAAAAGCTTTATTAAAAATAAATAAAATTTAAATAGGCTAGCAATAAGTCAATAACTAAGTGTATAATAATATATACATACCACATAGATACAAACATACCAGAACGAGACATTGAGGATACGAAACAGGACAGTTATTTTTAATTTTAAAAATGTTATACAATGTATCATTTGTATGTATTTGTTGATACATCATCCCAATTAATTTAAAAATAACAAAAGAAGTTTTAGAAAGTATAAATTCAACCCAATGGCTTGGCTTACATTTTATTTTTCTAGTATAAATTTATTAAGAAAAGTGTGTTTATTACATACAATTTCAGAATAAATAACTGTTTTAAGTGCTAGTAAAAAAAACGCAGAGTGCAATTCAAGTTAAGCCATTTCTACCTTGGTTTATTTGGTGTAAACGTAATCATTATAGTAACAGTAAATATTATAAATATAATTGTCATGTATTACGTCAAGTATTCTTCAAACCAAGAACCTAAAATAAAATAAATATCTTTATCCGTGATTATATTTAACAAATTTATTAAATACAGGGTGTGGTGCGAAGAGTTTTGATTAAAAGTAATGGCGGATACAGTTATGTTAAAAATCTGAAATTACTAGCTGTAGATTTTGGATTACGCTGAGTTCAAATATAATATTGTCCTGAATGTGGCACTTCCGGTTATTGAAAAAATTTTGAAAACATCCTAGTCCACATTGAATAACGATATCTCCATTCATAACGAAGCTAGTGACGTGAAATTGTAACCAATAAACAACAAGCGCTTGCCCATTAATTCCATAAATCCATCTCATTGATATTTCATACAGGGTGTTTTAAACTTAGCCGCCAACATGCACAATTTAAATCATTTATAAGTTGCTTACTTTAAGTAGAACACCCTGTATTTTATTACATTTTCCGCTGTATTTTTTTAAGCCAATACGTTTGGTATCAGTATTCCCTATACCTAAATCCAACTATTTTTAAGATATTTCATTATCTTAGTTAAAACATAACAACACTTGATTATTTCAACATTAGTAAAGGGTAGGCCATGATTTCCATTATTTAAGGTGATATTTTGTTATTTTTTCATAAGTTATTAATTCTGAAAAGTAACCAATAGCCTGAAAGGATTATTAATTGTGGATATCATTAAAAACGTTGACTAGGTATTTTGTATTAATTTAATTAGATAACTTACAAACAAAAATAACTAAATGTAATATTAAACAAATAAAGTTTTATAATAAGTGTTCAAAATTAGCACCATCTACTTCTAAACATTTATCAATCCTGTTCATTAAGTTATGTCTTGTAATTCTGGAAATATGGTCGGGTGTTAGAGAATTAAAAGCAAGTAAGACTCTTTGCATCATATCTTCCTTTATCATAGCAGGTTTGGAAAATACCTGATTTTTAATGTAACCCCAAATACCAAAATCTAGAAGAGGCAAATCAGGAGAGCGAGCTGGCCAACGAAACGGACCCTGATTGGCAATCCATCTATCATCAAACATGTCGTAAAGATGCTGAGCAACAGGTCCAAACTTATGAGGAGGTGCTCCATCTTGCTGATACCAAGCTGAAGCCGCCTCTCCATTTCTTAAAGTATGTAACGCCGGTCATATGGCTTCTTCTAAAATGTGGCAATATCTTGTACCATTTAAATTTTCATCATAAAATTTTAATGCTAAAATTTTATCGTCTTTTATTGCACAAAAAACATTAAAACTCCAACTATCTTGGAAATAACGTTCTATACTAACATGTGGATTTTCATTAGACCAAAAATGGGAATTATGTCGATTAAATAATCCATTTTTGCTAAACTTTGCTTCATCACACCATATAACTTTTTTTATGAAGTTTTCATCCTCTTGGGTCTTCATTAAAAATCATTCGCAGAATTCTACCCTTCGAGGAAGATCACCTAATTGTAAGTGTTGCACCAAATGATATGAAAATGGTTTCCATTTGTGTTTTTTTTAGATACGATGAATTGTTCTCGTCGCCAAAGTGAGATCTCTCTCACAATCTCTAATGGAGGCATTTGGAGAGGCCGTAAAATAACCCAGAACATTAATTTCGTTTATGTCACTGTGCACTAGTGGTTTATTTTTTTGTCTTAAATTGACCAAATTGACAGCAGTTTTTAAGCAATCTTCTTACAATATCACCAGTTGCATTTGGTCGATTTGGATATCTTTCTGCAAAAACACGGTAAGTCCGTTCAACAATTCTATTACACTCGCCGTAAATAATAATAAGATTAAAAAAATTATCATTAGTAAATCCTACATTTGCCATTATTTACTATGAAATACAAACTGGTAAAGAAAACTGTCAAAACAACATAAACAATTAACGTTCTATCATATCTTTGACAGCCATGGCCTACCCTTTACTAGTGCTGAAATAATTAAGCGTTGTTACGTTTTAACTAAGATAATGAAATATCTCAAAAGTGGTTGGATTTAGGTATAGGGAATACTGATACCAAACGAATTGGCTTAAAAAAAACAGCGGAAAAAATGTAATAAATACAGGGTGTTCTATTTAAAATAAGCAACTTATAAATTATTTAAATTGTGCATGTTGGCGGCTAAGTTTAAAACACCCTGTATGAAATACCAATGAGATGGATATATGGAATTAACGGGCAAGCGCTTGTTGTTTATTGGTTACAATTTCACGTCACTAGCTTCCTTATTAATGGAGATATCGTTATTCAATGTGGACTAGGATTTTTCAAAATTTTTAAAAAAATAAATTTTATCTCGAATTTCATGTAGAATTCGAAAATTAAATAAAAAATATTAGGTTCCATTTAAAATAACAAAGTTGACGTCTACTTCCGGTATAATCGGAAGTGCCACATTCAGGACAATATTATATTTGAACTCAGCGTCATCCAAAACCTACAGCTTCGTAATTTCAGATTTTTAACATAACTATATCCGCCATTACTTTTAATCAAAATTCTTCGCGCCACACCCTGTATAAACAGGATAAAGCATACAAAGGAATAACGTGTTCTTCCAGATTATTTTGATATATTGACTCTGAACTCAATAATTAAATATGTAATACACCAAATAACATTTCATGGGTAGATCGGCAATACTCAAAATTATATAGCTCATACATAGCCCAACATTTGAACATATCGCCAACAAAACGTTAAAACAAAATTCTGATGACCATTTCATCAACTGTTCCATTACGACAAATGTAGCTTAGTACCAAAATTTCGATACGCTGACGACCATATCGTACAATGCGCTCATTTTGTTGAATATCAGCTTAGAACCATTACACGAGCAATAACCACAATGTCGAATATCTAAAGTATCCAATAGTATTAGCTTAGGACTGTTGCTTCTACTATGACCAAAATGCCGAATCACGAAAGTTGCTTATCCCTTAATTTTACATATCTAGCATACTGTAAATTACTACTATCGGTGTGTTGTATATACACCGTACCCAAGATAAAGATTAACAGCATGGAGATCTTTAAAACGGTAAGAGATACGAAGGCGGTTAAATTAGAGAAAAGTTGTATAATTTAGGGCATGTTCACATGTAGTTTGCTAAAGTTCATTATTGTTTATCGTTTCCGAGATTTAAGGCAAAATGCGATGTTTGGGTTTTTCTTTTTTCGTAATATTAGTATTTGATACTATTTTTTATGCAGCAATATCTTTTAAACCTATTTAATATTAAAGTTAAATAATTACAATAACTGTTCAAATAGGTTACCGTTATTCTCTAGACACAGGTAAGCTCTCTTTACTGAAGAATTTAAAACACAGTCTAGCATTTCTTGCGCAATTGTATTAACTGCTGCCATAACCAATACTAACAACTGCTCTTCATTTTCAAAACTCCCATGATACACTTGGCTTTTCCGGTAACTCCACAGAAAAAAATCCTACGGACTTAAATCGGGTGATCGAGCTGGCCAAGCTACTGCACTGTAAGTTCGAATCCATTTTCCTGTAAACCGCAATTACAGATAGTCCTGTAAATTTCTTGAGTTATGTGCTGGGGCACCATCTTGTTGAAACCAAAAATTGGTAACAAGTGCTAGGGTAATTCATTCAACACATTTTTCAAATCAGTCCTTAGCAAGTTCAGATATCGTTCAGCATTTAAATTGTTGTGGTAAATAAGACGTCCTATTATTCGTCCCAAAATGTCCATCCATATGTTAAATCCAAATCTATGTTGATGTCTTCATTCTTTTTTTAAATAAGGATTTTTGTTTTGCCCAATAATGTTTGTTACGTCGGTTGAAAATTCCATTGTTGGTTATCGTGCTTTCATCAGATCAAATTATTTTAATTATTATTAAAATTTAGATCTTCGTCACATTTTCTAGTATATCATTCGCAAAAACCTGCTCGCAGCTCCGGATCAACTGGTCTAAGACCCTGACAAACTCGAAATTTATATGGATGAAACCTATTCTTATTTAAAATGAATTGTGCTGTAGAATTAGCTATACCAGTACGATGTTCAATTTGTCTTGTCGATATTTCAGGGTTTCCAACAACGGCTTGTAAAACGGTATTAGCTTTTTCGTCATCAGATTGGTTTTGACGGGATAGAACAGATTTTGTAAATGAACCAAATTCTTTTAAATTAGATTCCAAACGTCTAAAAATGTATTTACCAGGTTGCCTTCGTTCAGAATATTTATCAAAATACATCAGCTCAGTAACTACACAATTTCTGTGGGACAAGATGTAGTATGTCAACATATCGAACTTTTCTTCGTTTGTAAAATTTCGTCTTTCCATAGATGCACTCATTGATTAATTATAATTATAAATTAACTAAACAAAACCAAAAACAACTTAAAATACGTACAATTCAAACGCAATAAAACTAAGTGAAACAGTTTTCAATAAAATGTTAAACAAGTGCTATTTTATCATTAACTGATACACGAAAAATGTAAAAATGAAAATCCGAATTTTTTAGCTTCAAAACCATAATGTCAAATTCGTAATAAAAAATACTATTGGTTGGTTGCGGCGATATAACAAAATAAAGTTGATGATGGTTTCTCGGAAATGAAACATCGAATAAAAATTGGAAAACGCCATCTAATAGAATTCAAAAAGTGACAATGAAGAAGTACCTTTGGTTTTTAAAAATCTTTTGAATTAACTGAAGGAATTACGAAAAAAGAAAAACCCAAAAATCACATTTTGTTTTAAATCTCGGAAACGATAGACAATAATGAACTTTTGCAAACTACATGTGAACATGCCCTAAATTATACTGTTCTCTAATTTAATCGCAATATTAGGGGTCGGCAAGTTTCGTGATTAGGCAATTAGGTCATAGCCGGAGTAGTAAATCTAAGCAAACACTTGATGAAATGGACTAATTTGACGAAGTAGTCTTCTGTGTTTTTGACACTGTCGACGGTTTGGTATTTTAGTTTTTGTTGATATAATGAATGGGCGAAATAGCTTATGGTGTATTCGTCATTGTCGGTGTTTAGCTAACTAATCTTCGTTTTGGTGCCGTACTGAGATTTTGCGAAATGTTCGCCGGCATTTTGACAATCTTAAGCGTTTTGAATATTCAAGATATCGTGTGAGCGTTTTGAATATTCCTCAAAATATTCTCAGCCTGCCCATTTATGAGATGCAAAATATTTAGTAGTATCAAAGGGAACGGGTCACATTGCGAGTATAAATACAATTATTATTGACTGCTACACAAGTACTTACAATACGTTATCTGACTCAATGATACATACAGTTTATTAAATAGAAAACATTCAAAAGTATATTCTCTAATAGACTTGTTTTTTCAGTTTATTCCAATTTTGAGTGGAAACTATAAAACAATAAATACCAAAAATTATTTTTTCTTGAAAAAAACGTATTCCTAACCGCAAGCATAAAAAATTAATTGAAATAAGACATTTACAAAGTAATATACAGGTTAGCATTAAAAAAATTGGCATCGATATTCTGGTTCGTGATGAGCACCCATGGTGGAATATACATGTGGTTATCTTTATCAAAACTGGAACCATCAAACAGCACCAATTTAATGCGGACATTTGATGTGAGAGTAAAAAAGGTGGTTGCTTATGATCAAAAACAAGTTTTGAAAAAATCACAAATTCTATACCTGGTAACCAAGAGAAAGCTAGGAATATCATGAGTGAGTTTTATCGAAATGCTCCAAGAAACCCGTGGTTCAAATAAAGAAAACGCTGTCATGAAACACAGAATAAAATTAGAATCTAAAAAGAGCAACGCAATGGAGATACTGAAATGTCCACAGGAAAAGCAATAGCATCGAGTGAACTTGCTGAATGTCAACACATCACTTATATAAGTAGAGACCATGGGGCTGTTTTACTTCCCACTTTTATGACCAGGGTTTCAAATTCGCCAACATATTGCTAAATAAATTAAAGTAATAAAGAGTTAAAGGAACAGCACTTAATTTAATTAATTCATTTGAAGTCTTACTAAACGATAGGAACTGTTATTCGAAAGCTATTACGCTTGAAAGGGGTATTCGTCAAGGTAGTATGATCACACCCATACTTTTTGAATGAATTTGAATGATTTGCCGTATGTAATTGGTTACGGTGGGCAAATAGTTACCTGAATTGAAAAACTGGATTAATAGAAATTAAAAGGTTTTAAATGCATATACATTTCAATACGTTTTTTTTTAAACTAAGAACCAATCAAATATTTGAACACGCATCTTAAAAATTGGCGAAATGTACAACATTTTTAAGAATAATCTCTGATGAATACCTCAACTCGTCGTACCACGTCAATGAATTAGTAAATAAATTAAACAATGATTGTTACAGTATTAGAGTAATTAAACATACAGTAAATCAGTTCATGAGCATTTATCACACAACTGTTGTTTCAAATTTGCATTTTGGTATTAACTAATATAAATAAATTTTAATAATAATTTTAAGAATATACTGTATTGATGGTCATTGCATTTTACAGCGCTTCCCGATATAATAAAGTAAATTCTTGCTTAACTAATATTATTTGTATTAAAATGATATCATACATTGGGTAGATGTAGCAAAAGAACATATTTTAAAAATATTTGGAATTATACAGGGTGCATCAAATGGTGGTACATAAAAAAGTATTTTTCTCAAATCAAACAACCAACATTTAATTTCATTTTTGAATTCTTTAATGAAATCTTTTTCGTTGTAAGAAATTGTATGGTTTTTGGGATATTCGAACGATAAAAATAAAAATTAAGCGTTTTCGTGGTCTTAATAAATGCCATTTGAATAGTAAAAATTTCTATATTTTCCAGGAAAAATAACTAATCCTATATTAACTTAGTGCATGTTAAATAATGTAATTTGGTGTACAGCGTGAACATTATAACCTTCCAAATGTTCTGTTCTGTTGTAATCATTTCTTAGCTGTTTGTTGGTGTTTGTTGTCTAATTTTTTTGATTGTTTGGTTTTTTATATTTTAAAAATAAAATATCCAAAATTGTAACGTTTGAGGTTAACCTCACGCCTAAATTTAATTGAGAAAACACCAATAACCATAAACGACAAAAAATCGCCAACAAACCATTGCAACAAAAAATTAAAAAAATTTAACCTTGGGGACGAACTTCAGGCCTAAATTAAAAACTAAATTGAGAAAATACTAATAACCAACAAACAACAAAAAATAACCAACAAACGACCAAGAAACGAATCCATGCAGAAATACAAATATTTAATTGGGAAATACTAATAACAACAGATGACAAAAAATAATCAAGAGATACCAACAAGCCAACAAACGATTGTAACAAATAAAAAGGAAAAATTATAACCTTTGAGGGTCTAACTTCACATCTAAATCTAAAATATAGTTGGGAAAACACTAATAACCAAGAAACGGCAAATAAAAGGCAACAAATAACACCAAATACCAACAAAGGTTGCAATTAAATAAAAAAATTAAAAATTTGACTTGGGGGCTAACTTCACACTGGTCTACACGCTGTACTCGTCTTTCTCAAATCCAAACGGAAGTTTCGGTCTTACAGTGAATTCTCTTAACATTTTTTTTATTTGAAAATTTTGGAAATGTATGGTTGCGTTTTTACATGGATGCATAGTACCTACACACATTGTGCCTGATTTGTTTCAGTGAAAAGATAATTCATTTTAAAAGAACGTTTTGTCTTATTGTTGCTTATTTTAATCAAATAGTGTGATTTGCACACAAACTCATCTTCGATTTATTAGTTTATTTTAAATATTATTCCTAAATTGAAGACATCAATATTTTGACGTAACTAGGTACATGATATTTATGGATATAAAATGAACTCGACCGTGGATGAATTTGATAGTCCAAGGAAGATGGACAGAGACTATCGTACTTTGTTAACTCTCTAGATCATTCCGTATAACATAAAAAATGTCTTTTTCTGAATACATTCTTTGGGAACGACGGCATTGTTAAAACACAGGTGCATTGCAAACTTCAAACCGCGCAACAAGCTCATTTAGAAGTAATGGTTTTACTTTTGTAATCGTAATCTGTTTGACGGTCCTACTATAACCGACCCGCTTTATTTTTATTGTTAAATTGATCTTTGTGATTTTTTAATTGAAATGAATGTTGATTATTTTTTTATATACCTCGGCTAATAACTCAGTGCAATGCGAAAACTCTTTACTCTACAGGACTTCTGGGCTGTTTTAATGCATTTATGATAATAATAAAACTTTGATACATTTATACAAAACGATAGACAAAACAATTTTAAATCATCATTACAAAGAAAACCAGGATGCGTGAACTAAGGGCACGCCGGTTTAAAGAAACTACTAAACATGCAATCGAAAGCTAACGTAATAGTCCTCTAGATATCAATTCAATTGAATAATGGAGACACAGTTACTAAATACATACAATACCTAAGCTCGCGATCTTCTTTCTTCGCTTAAGCAAATCCGCCGTACAAAAGAATGGCAGTACCTAACCGTTGCCTGGATGCGCATCCCGCTTTAAACTGTTACTCACTCCAGCCCGTAAAGGCAATTTGTGCCACGGCATTGCTTAATGGTGTGGGAAATAAACTGCTTTACTACTGAAATTCTATTCCAAAAATATCTACGCGAAGTTCACCTAAATTCCAATGAAATTCTAAGCTTTATGTAAAAGCCTCAACATTACGAAAATAAAACTTAAAACTCCCTAAAATCTCGATAAACCTCAACGTCAAAATTATTATCTCAAATAACCAAAACTAAATAAAAATACGGTATTTAATTCTTCAATTTAAAACACCAAAATACGTCACTACAACAAACAACAAAATTAAGCGTGATGGAAGATTTATAAAATTCTAAAATTTACGAAACGTAGATGTTTACCTAAATTCGTCGAAAAATACAGCTGATTTTCAAACAAATAACAAACTGCTTACCTTTTGGCAAACCAGGCGCCAGCAAAGATGTCCAAACACGGTATGTTGATTCCTATAAACAGCACCTCCAAAAATACTTGCGACTGTTCGCAAAACCCTCGCATGGAAAATCAATCAGTTGTTCGGTCAACCACCGACTCACTACATAATTACATTACTTTACAATCTAAAATCTATTTTAAAATGATTTGTTACTTAACAAAAAACTTGCATCGTTTCAATAACATTGATCACAATCTACTCGTAGATGAACTATAAATAAAGGTTGTCGCTGTAAAATTATTTAACTCGATACTTCTCATAAAATAAAACAATTACTCCAAATCTTAAAAATATCTAGCTTTCAATGTATTACTTTACGTCGGTTGATAATGATCAAGTTCAGTCAGCGCTTGCAAGACCACTTTTATCAATACAACGAAAATAATAAAGATATCAATAATAGAAATTTTGATATAATTGCATGAAATAAGCTTTCAATGCACAACATTACACAGATAACAAAATTCAGGATCTTAACAAATAAATCGTGTGAATGAATACACTAGTTTCTAAAGTTGCCTGAAGGATTTACTACAATAACTTCCACGAAAGCAAGCGCATGCATCCTCCACATAAACGCAAAAAAAACACACACTTTATTATTGTCACCAACAAAATAAAACAATAATAGTTTACCTTACGAAGTATCAACAATAGAATACTCTTCTCCTCTGGACTACAGTATAATCGGTCGGACAACGGGTCTACCAGGTATTAAATTCGATAACTGAATTTCGGCCGTAACGCTCTCCATATAAAATTTCACAAGCGACATAATCCTATTCATATTTATTCGAACTAAGTTTACGGAAGTTATTTCAACCAAAAGCACACAAATGACTGATTTTCATCTTATTTATCGTTAATGAACTAATATTTAATCATACTTGTGGGTATTGCGTTATTTACAAATCGTTCTTTAACGTTATTTAGTTTTACTCTATACTTAATTAAAGCGGCACTATTTACAGCAAGTTTGTCTTTTATTTGTTTGAGCAGCGCGATATACGGGAAACAGGAATTCGTTAAATTAATCCGCACAAAAAATGCGTCGCAGCAGGTCCATAGAATAAATGTTAAGCACGAAACCACCTCTATGTCCAAAACTTGTCACCATAGACAACGATACACAACAGAAAATAACTTGGGGATGTGGTGAACCAATGTATTATCTATTTTATTAGAAACGGAAATCACTTTCCCCGCGGTAATTCGATACAACCCCAGCATCTAATAACTTATTCCACCCCATAACTCCCCCTTACGCATATATTGCCATCACGGCAAACAAAAAAAAGTCCTGCTCTCTACGCCATCTAGCAGAACTAATTACTACATTATTCAGAATTCGCCATCTTCCATACTAACCCTTTCCCAATTACATAAATCTAAATGAGATCAAAAAAAAAAGAATCACTTGAATTTTAGGCGCGATAAAAACGATACTCGATACGAAAATAGTCGAGAGAAAGAAATTACATGCTGATGCAATTGCAGTCAGCTTCCCATCAACCGACCAAAATGATATCGTTACATTATTTTTCTTTAGAACTTATTGTAGCTTAAATAAATTCCTTCCATTTTACAATGACAAAATTGCAAAAGTGATATGGTATACTACATTCAGAAATAACTATGGCACCACATACAAATGCTATTACACGTGGAGGTTATCGGGAACAAAATACTTTTTAAATTCAAACATTAGATAATTTATACAATTATAATTTCAACTATCTGAAATTTTATAGAAGAAATCTATTTTAAATACAATGCGTCAATTTTTTAATTCTTAAAAAAAATTTCTCTCTTCCAATTAACTACATTCCTGTTTCTGGTGATGGTATCAGTAACAATTACAATTAAATTATTAATTTATGGGTTGAATAATTTTATCCAATCAGTTAAAACTGTGCAGTATATGCAGTATTTTTGTGATGGAGGACCAGTGACGGAACACAATCGAAAAAAATCAAACCATATATACAGGATGTTTCATCGGTAATTGGACGGTCTCTTACGTCGAAACGGTATCACTTAAAAACAAAACATTAAAGTCGAATTATAGCTACAACTTAAAACCGTCTTTTAGCATACAGGGTATCCGAAAAAGGTGTTTCACATCAAAGTTGTTTTTTTTATGGAAAACCCTATATTTGGCTTCATTTTGAGTTTTGTGCATATATATATATATATATATATATATATATATATATATATATATATATATATATATATATATTTATGAGTTTTATTTTCGCAATGTTGCGGTTTATAAAGCTTAGAATTTCAATGGAATTTAGGTGAACTTCGGTCGCTATTTTTAAAATAGAATTTTAGTAGTAAAGCAGTTTATATCCCACACCACTAAGCAATGGCGTGGCACAAATTGCCTTTACGGGCTGGATGCTCTAGTGAGTAACAGCTTGAAGAGATGCGCATCCAGGCAACGGTTAGGTACTGCCATTCTTTTGTACGACGGATTTGCTTAAGCGAAGAAAGAAGATCGCGAGCTTAGTTAGGTTTTTCATGTATTTTGTTTAATGCTCAATAATTAAAAAGGTGACATAATAATTTAGTAAATGTGTCTCCATTATTCAATATAATTAATATCTAGAGGAGTATTACGTTAGCTTTCGATTGCGTGTTTAGTAGTTTCTTTAAACCGGCGTGCCCTTGGTTTACGCATCCTGGTTTTCTTTGTAATGATGATTCCAAATTGTTTTGTCTATCGTTTTGAATAAATGTATCAATGTTTTATTATTATCATAAATGCATTAAAATAGCCCAGAAGTCCTGAAGAGTAAAGAGTTTTCGCATTGCGCTGAGTTATTAGCCGAGGCATATAAAAAAATAATCAACATTCATTTCAATTAAAAAATTAAAAATCACGAAGCGGGTCGGTTACAGTAGGATCATCAAACAGATTACGATTACAAAAGTAAAACCATTACTTCTAAATGAGCTTGTTGCGCGGTTTGAAGTTTGTAATGCACTTGTGAGAAATATTTTTTTAATAGTACAAATAAATAAACGAAACGGTATAATTTAAAAACAACACATTAAAGTCGAATTGTGTAAATCTATTGTAGTTACAACTTAAAAATGTTTTTTAGCATACAGGGTGTCCTAAAAAAGTGTGGCACATCAAAGTCATGTTTTTATGAAACACCCTATTCCTATCTATTATGGTTTTTCAGATTCCATTTTTCGGCAAATGTGATAATTTTGAAAAACGAATAAACTAATCTCAGAAAAATCATTAAAACCTGAAACAGTTAGATAGTTGTTCAATCGGATAAAATATTTAGTATTCTTGAATGTTGTACAGGGTGCTCACAATATTACTTTATTTCACGAGTACATGTAGACCCCATTACTACTGTCATCTTGAAAGGAACACCCTATATTTTATTTATTAAACATATTGTCATATTAATTCCCTTTCAAACTGCTATACCTAAACGTTAAACTACTCACGTATTTACAAATTTTACAAAATTATACATATTAGCTTTCTCTAAAATCTTAATTTAATCTAGGAAGCGGTAGTTGTTTTATGGGAAGATGTTTAATACAAGTAAACCTAGAATGCTGGAGTCACTACTTGAAACTTCTTTATTAAGTTCATTAAGTTTCATATTTGCACCTCCTAAAATGAAGCAATATTCACTTCAAAGAAGAATTGATATGATCCTAGGAATTGGAGAATGTTATGAAAACTGTCTGTTAGCATCAAGAGTTTATGCTGGGAAATATCCTGATAGAGAACATCCCAGAGAGGAAGTATTTGAACGTTTGCTGACCAGGTTTCGGGATACAAGTAATATTGCTTACAAAAAGATAACTCCAACTAAACCAGTAACTAACAATGAAAACAATGCATTTGAAGTATTACAGTCTGTAATTGAAAACCCAAACACAAGTACAAGACCAATTGATAATGAAACAGATATAGGTCACAGCAGAATTTGGAGAATCCTTATGAAACATAAATATCACCCATTTCACATACAGATGCACCAACATTTATACGGAACGGATTTTGATAGACGCAGAGTTTTGCTTATGGGATCGCGTAGGAGAAGATAATGATTTTTTTATAAATGTTCTATTTACTGACGAAGCATTATACCGGTTTAGTAAACAGACATAATTTTCATTATTATGACACTGAAAATAAACACTTGTTTCGTACTGTCGACCGTCAAAATCGTTGAAGTGTTAACGTTTGGGGGAATTATTGTCGATTTTGGTATTGGAGCTTATTTCTTTGATGGAAATTTGAATGGACGAAAGTTTTTAAGATTTTTAAAACATAAGTTTTGATTACTTCTGCATCATGTTCCACTTAACACCTGGCAAAGTATGTGACTTCAGTTAGATGGAGCACCTGCTCATTATACACGTAGAGTGAGAAATTATTTGAATGTGAAGTTCCCAGATAAATGGATAGGAAGGGTGGTTTTGTTGAGTGGCCTCCTAGATCCTCAGAAATAACCCCTATGGATTTTTTGAAATGGGATTACATCAAGAATATTGTTTATAATACTCCTCCCACGACTGCAAATGTTATGAAGCTGCAATAACAAATTCGTTTGCATCGATTACACCAAACATGCTGGGTAATGTTAGATCTTTTGAGGATCGAATAAGGTGTTGCATTGAGCACAATGGACATCATATTGAACACTTACTTTATTGATCGATTATTTCTATTCCTAATGTTAGTGTAACTTGTGAATTTATTTGTGAATATCACGATTATGTTTTACTTATTTTTATTATTAAATAGTTTCACAATTAATTTTATTTACAAAATTAATAGATAAAACAATCACTTTCTGGCTTTTACTTTAATCAAAAACAAAACGGTTGTTACCGAAGCGTACACACACTTCTACGATAGAAGTATTCAAGTACTTAAGCGTGTAAATTAGTTTATTCTAGCCGAATACTTTCAGTTTACCAGGCTATCCTCAGAGCATTCGTCATTTAAATTCAACAAGGTGATTGAATAATTCTAGATTTACTTAGCTTAGTAATAAAACAACCACCGCTTCCTAGATTAAATTACGATTTTAGAGAAAACTAAAATGAATAATTTTGTAAAATTCGTAAACTACATGAAAAGTTTAACATTTAGTTTAGTTTAGTAATGTTGGTTCTAAAATTACTGAATAGTTGAGTTACAAATTATAGCATTATCAAAAATATACATCAGGAATTTCAGAAATCTGAATTGCATTTATATAACCTTTTGGGCATATATATATATATATATATATATATATATATATATATATATATATATATATATATATATAGACACTAAAATAAGAAAAAGTTCCTATGAACGTACGTCCGCAACGCCTTCGTTTGAAAGATTTGGATAATTTGCATGCATCGGATGCATTTTTCTCGTAAACCGTTGGTCCTAGCGACTTCAATAAGGTATACCTTTCTCAAGCAGAAAAGATGGAAAAACAAATTTTTCCAGTCGAAAATGACATGCAGTGTAAAGCAAAAAGTTAGGACCGATTCAAGCAAGATGGAAACCTGTACGTGGCGCCCTCTATCATTAATAAAATAACTAAGGTCATATTTGAATTCTGCGTGATAAAAAGCCCCTGTATACAAAATTTCGTCGGCTTATTACATCATTGTAAAAAGATATTAAAAAAAAAAACAAAAAAATAATGAAACTTCAACACCCTATATATTTTAAATGAAGGCGTTAGGGACCTAAGTTCATAGGAACTTTTTTTCTTATTTTAGTGTCCTCTATCGCGTGCCACTATGCATGGCACTTTTTTCTATGTCACCCTGTATATATATATATATATATATATATATATATATATATATATATATATATATATATATATATATATATATATATATATATATATATACATATATATATGGAGTTAAAGTATTCTTGAACCAATTAAGTACTATTAAAAATCATTTTGATTTTTCTTTGGGAATCTTGGTTCTAAAATTACTGAATAGTTGAGTTACAATGTATTTTACGTTTCGCTACTAATTTGTAGTGTAGCATTATCAAAAATGTACATTAGAAATTTCAGAAATCTGAATTGCATTTATATAACTTTTTGGGCATTATCACACACATATACTTTCAAGTCAAATATTAAAATAGAATTTGTGCATCCAAAAACTAAAAGCATTTATGAGACACTCAATGTCTCATAAATGTTCTTAGGTCATTTAAGTTTTAAGTATGTACTTAGTTAATCTGTTAAACTAAAAGAAATATATATCAATTCATTTTATTCAATCATCAAAAAAAAAAATTGCATCATTTGAGATTATAAACTGAATGAGACAAACTCTAATGAAACTCTTTATCCACACAAAAAAATTGTTTACGTTTTCTTTTTCTTGTAAATAATACTGAATTACACACATTTTACGTTCAAGAAGGTAAATAAGTAAAACATATTTTATCTATTTGAAGAATGTTCACAGAATTTCATTATTTTTTTAATTTGCAGTTAAATAAATAAAGTAATTTAATAAAAGAAGGCAGATTGAAAAAAGGCACTTCAAGGGTTAACTAATTTAATCAACACTTCGTCTTAATACTGAAATAGATTTCAAAACAAAGTATCTGGTATGTATTTGTATATATAACTAGGCCATTTGTTACCCAAACGCAATTATTATGTACTTGCACGTGTAAGAGACAAGAAAGTGTAATATCTTACAAATGTTTACAAGCAACATAATGTATAGAGGATATGTAGCAACTGCAGAAAAAAAATTAATATACCAACATACTCTATGATATTATAAAAACATTATTATTTATGTGTTTTTAAAAAATACTGTACAAAAGATTAGTATTTATGATTCTAAATTACATTTATGTGTAAATATGGGAATCCTTAATGAATATCACGCCTTATAATTAGCTATTTTTTTAATCAAACCATCAATTCAACGAATTCAGTAACCAAGTATATGTTATTTTGAATATTTCCCTCATGTATAACTCATATATAGAAATGCAACTTCATTAGGGTTACAGCGATAATCCCATTGAACGTTATGAATTACAGCGGTAATACAACTGCCATGACGTCATACTCAACTACCATAGTAACAAGAGTTATCTTGTCATGAACAAGACGCATTTATCAAACACTGACAGCCACGTTAAAAAATTTAAGTTAAGTTTATTGTAAAAATGGTACGATTTTGTAAAATTTCGTGAGGAACCATCTTGAAATATTGAAAAGAGTGTTCCGAAGAATACAGTGAAAAACCACGCATTTATTTGGAAGGAAGTATTGTTCATTTTCTAAATTTTGTTACATGCTTAGTAATTAAAAAGTATTGTCGGTTTTTAATTTAAATTTTTAGTTAATTAAATAAAGGTTTTGTTCATTTATTAAATTTTGTAACCTTTTTACACAATTAACTAAAGTTTTGTTCGTTTGTTATATATATATATATATATATATATATATATATATATATATATATATATATATATATATATATATATATATATATATATATAAACACACACACACACACACACACACACACACACACACACACACACACACACACACGTACATATTCTGGAAATATTCTACCGAATACCACGCGTGCATCAAAATTAATCAGATAATCCTGTAAAAGCGTTGTTTCCTTAAGGAAACCGCATTCGTAGGTTTTCTCTGTTGGTTAAAAGAAGAGCCCTTCACCTTCGGAGTCGGGCTCTTTTAACTTTTAACCAACAGAGAAAACCAACTCATACAGTTTCCAGGTAACAACGCTTTTTTTCCGGATTATCGATAATTTTGGACACACTAGTGGTATTATACATGAAAATGCACATGGACGTGGTTTTGGTTTATCGTTTAAGGTTATTCATTCACAATTTCAAGAAGGAAATCATTGTTTTGCTTTCTTGTGCATTACGGAAGAAATATAAATATTGATAAACGAAGACCAATCTGAAGACCAGTTTTCACAAAATTTACCTGGAATACCCACGTCAATATGTCCTACGTTGACGTCATGCAGCGTCTTCAAAAACAGAATTGAAAATGATATACGATACAGGTTCCATAATCCTCTTTTACATTTACACTTTTCGTGTTTTTTCTTAAACCTTGAAGCAAATGTTTTATTACACATATACTATAAGGGCCGTATCACACTGATTTCTCATATACAGATTGCCCAAAATTGGAAGAGGGCGTATTGGGAGGTCAAAAACTCAACTCTAAGCGACTGAAAGACGGTTAAATGGAGAAAGTTTTAGACAATCATGTTCGTTATAGTTGTTGAGATATTTTGAAAAAAGCGAAAAATTACACATTGCAAAACTCGTTGCATTACCTATATTTATGGAAATTTTTAAAATCTATATAAACATTTTCAAAGCACCTTTTTCGGATTTTAAACAAAACATTTCGGATTCATGAAACCATCATCAAGTTATGCACCCCATGTTGGAGTACAACTAATTCAGAAAGACAAATTTTCTAGCTTTTCAGCGATATATCACACTTGCCTAAAATAATAAAGAAAAACCATAAAAATAATTTTTCCTTCAATTAATATGGCAATGTCGCATAATAATTCCAATATAATATTATTTTCGAAAATTGAACTCTAAAACTTTTAGCTAATTCGTTTTTAATAAAAAATAAGATAAAAAGCGTTCCTGAATTTCTCGCGTAGCATTTTTTAGACGAACGAGACGCATTTCACAACCTTACAACTGTATTAAAAATGTTCAATTACAACAACGGAAGTAGGTACTTTGAACAACAGCATTTTAGAAAATTGTTTTGTTAGTTATTTTTTTTTACAATATTAGATTAATTATGTTATTTGTATAATTCAAAATTATTCCCAAAAGGTTACACAGTGTGACAAGACAGCATGGAGAGGATAAGAAATGCTTTCTTAACCAGTTCGTAACCAGTTATATACAACGTGCGATGGCATAAGTTGACCGAAATAAAGGAAAACCAGAAGTTCCCAATAAGTTCTCACATTCGATTTATTCTGCTACGTTGCCAGGGAGCGGGTGAAATGTTTCTGTTGATTAGCACCGGCAGTATTGTACATAAACTTAAACTACAAAGATGCATGGTTCAAGTTGATCGTCCTTCGATAAGAAAGATTATACCAAACTGTACGATTGGGTTCAAAATGTAACAAGTTCTATTCATACGCTGCTATTTACTATTTCAAATGAATACGAGATGCTGAAAAGTGGCAAAGCAGAACCATTTTGAAATAAGAAGTGCACATTACTCGATTGTGCAGTGAGCATATATTGGTTCCACAAGTTCATTTTACTCTGAAAAGCAATCAACGTATCTTCAGCGTCGCTCAAAATTCCAGAGACCCAGGAAAGGCAAGCATGCATCTCACAAATTGACAGTTTCTTACAAAATTCTTCCACATCCTTACGGACGGACACCTCAAGCCTGATACATGTTGTCCCTCACAGTGATTACTACTGCGCGAGTATTTCTACTGTTTCTGATTACAGTACGGAAGACGGTTTGGAGGCACCAAATTTTATCTTCGTGTGCTTTGCAAGTGTATTCCTCCCAAACGTAGACTTTAAAGATGGAACGTCTAAAAATCCAACTTAAGGATGAAGGTATGTCAAGAAGGGACCAGATAAAGGTGACGATGTTAATGTTTTTCTGGCAAACGACACTCCCCGATTTGATAAGAAATGATTTTAAAGTTCTAAAGAAAAACGAAAAAGTTATTTTAGTATTTGGGTTAATATACTGCGTGAATAATAATTCGCTAGATTGCGTTTCATGTGAATCCGCTATCCACTTCAAGGTTTTCATACAAAAAATATCTTAACTCCACTCTCCCAAACCATAAAAATGTTTTCTTCCTACAAGGCAACTATATTAAGTGGAAAACCTTTGAAATACAAATGAAAAGCGATGTACTAATTAATGGTGCTTTAGAATAAGAACTAGTCGCAGAAAAATAAAAATGGCGACACATTTTGAAAGCATTAAGGGGTACGAACGAAAAAAATGGTGAATCCATTTGTGTAAAGTTTTTGAACATGATTGAATTAATCAGTCATTATGATCAAGGTATTTTAAATCTTATTGAATCTCATAATAAAAATCGAGCGATATACAAAATGAGCCAATACACTTAATTGTCGTTAAATCAAAAGTTAAATCAAGAGCAAGTGTCACAAGTTATAAGGTATGTTTCTTGTACTACGATAAATATTTAATATAGAAGAGATCTTTTTTAATAATTGTGGGCCTGAACAGGCTAAATTTGGCCTATTGTGCTAACACTTAGGAACACTTAGGAGCATGGATAGACGGACATTGAATTGTCAAGAGATGCCTATGAACAGTTACCTTAAATTTTTCATATCATAAGTGAGAGGAAAATAGGAACTAGGGAGATCATTCCCAAGTTTAGAAGCGGTGTAGAAAAATGTGGATTGCGCCCGTTTGGTACGACAAATGGAGATTTGTACTGGATACTGATGATATGAATGAGCGAACCGAGTATTCCTAGCAAGGTAGCCCGAAATGGTATCAAAGAATGTAATTTAGCAGCGCAATAGCCATTGTAATACCGATAATACAAAGAAAGAGCTGAAACTATTCTTCTATGCTCAAGGGACTGTATGTCAGAAATGACGGACGGGTAATTTATAAGCCTAATCGCTCTCTTTTGAATACGATCAGCGATATCGAGAGCGTATTGGGGAGCACCAACCTAGAAGTGAGAATTATATTCTAGATGAGGTCGAATTTGGGCCTTATACAGCATAAAAAGTTGTCGGGAGGTACAGTACTGCTTAGATCTGTACAAATACGAGCAGCGGTTTTAATAGCTGACAGAATATGGCCAACCCATGACTGATTTGAAAACACAGTCATTACCAACAGAGTATAGAGTCTGGAGGCTTAAGATCTGAGCCGTTCATACTTACAACAGGAAATGATCGATGTTTTTTGGCGGACACAAAGCAACTTTGAGTTTTGTTAGCATTAAATTTAACTAAATTGTTGCGAGAATATATTGAATGTCTTTGTTGATTGAATTTGCCATTTCAGCTTTAATGTCTTGAGACATAGAGGGTAGATTACCATTATGAGTAGACTAAGATGAACTACAATGAAGAATGCTGTCGTCAGCAAAGCAATGGATCGGACTAGTTGTTGAAGAAATAAGGTCATTTATGTATAACAGGAAAAGTATAGGTGCTATAACTGATCCCTGTGGCACGTCCGCGTAAATGCTACTTCTTTTGAAAAACAGCCATAATAATACTACACGTATTCGTATTTTATCAAGGAAACTAGAAACCCAGTTGATGAGCGTATCATTTAACCCAAACAAGCTGAGTTTGGCAAGTAAATACTTATGCCAAACTTGGTCAAATGTCTTTGAGATATCTAAAGCGACTACAACTGTTGCAACGGATTGTTCTAATGTATTATTCCAAACTTGGGTCACTTATGAAAAAGATCACCTGTTGAACGACTCTGCCTAAACCCATATTGGTGGTCACTAAGGAGTTTGTTAGTTTCAGTTGCTGATGGATAGCTTTTTCCATGATTTTAGACAAAATGGAAGTAATGGCAATTGGTCAGTATTTCGAAGGATCGGTCTTATCGCCTTTTTTGGAAATAGGTTGAACATTTGCTAACTTCCATGATGAAGGAAATTCCCCAGAAGACATAGAGATCGAATAGAGCTTAGATCGGACTGGTACTAGTTCGGGGCAACATTTGTTTAAGAAAATAGCTGGGATACCGTCTCATCTAGTCGCCTTATTGAGATCAAGCCTACTTGTGTCGAAAATAAATCCGTTTTATAGCGTATGAAGAAGAGTTGACTAGGGGCACATCTTTTCCAGAATCATTGAGACACGAGTTTGATGCAAATAAATCCACAAAAACATTGGCTTTGTCTACAGAATCAGCAACTACAGATCCGTCAAAAGGTGTCAGGGGAGGGGGGAATGAAGATGTACCAAAGTTTTTACTAATGTCTTTAGCTTAAAACCAAAATGTATGACTACCCCAAAAAAATGTAGCTAGTTCATTGCATTTTCGTTGTTTAAAAAATTTTTTTGCTTTAGTGATGACACTTTTCCAGATATTTCTAACACCAACCTATTGTGCATGAGTCTCGACCGTTTCATTAGATTTCCATTTAATATAAGATTTAGTTTTCAAAGGTATTACATCAGCACAAGCCTTATTGAACCAGAGTTGGGAACGTGAATGACACATACGATTCTGTTTTTTTGGGAATGTATAACTCCATGCCCATGAGGATGAAGTCATCCTCATGGGCATACTGAAAGAGCAATGTCCGAAGAAGAGGACGACATAAAACAATATTCACCCCATGGAAAGGTTGCAAAGAAGTCTCGTAAATCACTCCATCTAGCTGACTTAAAACACCGCAAGGTTCTGTTAGTGTTGCAAACAACAGTGGAATTAGGGACAGTAGAAATTATTTATATTAGATAATGGTTATATAGACGTAGAGGGGAAAGAACGGAAGTGGGTTTGATGTAGGAAAGAAATCTAGAAGATGTGAAGTATAGCTAGGGTTATCAGGGATTCAGAAATCATTTTTGGGAGATTACCCAATAGCAAATGTTTTTGCACTATGACCAGCTGGATTAGTAGTAGATGAAAATTGAAGCCAATTAGAGTTATGAACATTGAAATCTCATCAGGTAGTAATTGTTCAAGATGTTGGTTAACAGTTAACAGTTGGTTAATATTAGATCTGATATCGCGGATGTTGCAATATTGGTTTAGTTAGAACTTTCCATGACCGAGGTCACATGGGCCCTGCCCTCCCGGACATCCCAATGGGGCAGGATTTTACGTCCGGTATTTATTACCCTAGAAACCATAGCCATCTTTGTTGTAACTTTTTTGTAGATTTATTTGTAAATTATGAAAAGAAAGCATACATAATACAAACAAAATTAGAAAATGACGATCTTAATATAGAACGTGTACGTGGTCAGTCATACCACAATGGTAAATATAAAGGAGTGCAGACAAAAATTTTAGAACTAAACCAATAGACACGTTTTCCTCCGCGCACAACTTATAACCTTCATGCTAAATTGTTCTCAAATTAATGTCTAAATGGAATTTTGCGAAAAAATTAAATATTTCCCCAAAATCTGATACAGACTGGTTGGCAAAATCCAACGGGATACCTGCCCTAAAAACGGAATGTTCTAGAAAGTTCTAGAAGACATGAAGATGAATCAGAACATTTAAATTCGGTTTAAGGTTGATATTCGGGGATAAAGTATTAGCTAAAAGTATATCATTTCAAGCAAAGAATAGTTCTTAGTGATCTCAAGTTATAAAACGCCTTTTGACAGATATAAAAGGCTACCTTAAAATGTATTTGATTCGCCTTTATAACAAGCCGATATTATTGGAGTTTCTAAAAAAAAATGAAGAAAATGGCAGGAGAACGAGCGACCGAGGAGTTAAGTGATCTTGGGGTTTTTTAAAAGAGGAATTATAGTTTCCGAGCCTGAGGATACAATGAGACGCCATGCTCACGACTTTATTAACAAACTTGAAACAGTTATTTGTATACCAAGGACGCAAAATGCTGCTTTGACGGTCAAAACGAAAATTGGGCCTTCAAAGACAGTTTGCGTCCGTGGCGTACACAAAATTTTGTGTGCAACCGTTAAATAAATATGAATACACAATTAAATTCAAGTTATTGATGTGCACAATCAGTACTAAAATTATCAGTGTGCTACGATGTGGGGCAGGATAACATTTAACTAGCAACGCGGATACGTCAAATAACAAAGAACATTAATTATAAAATTGCATTTTGCAATTAAGTATAATTTGTTAAATTTCGTACAAAAGATTCAGGTTATGTACCTACATTTATTTGTATACAAAGTTGCTGGAAAAAAGTGCCATCCATCATACTGCTAGAAGTAGTTGAGCGGACAGAAAGGTATTTTGCGTCCAATGCCCATGGCAACGGACAGGAATATATTTTGTGTCCGTTGTCCACGGTAACGGACGCAAAATTGTATTTTGCGGCCTCTGCGTGGAGTGTAAAATGATGTCTTGCGTACGGTTGCACACAAATGATATTAATGAATCGAAAGTCGTAAGTGAACTTGGAAAGTTTAAAAGCACCACCACTAATAAATTTAGAAAAACTAGATTACATTCAAATTTTACAATATTGACTCCGATATCGTCATTCTTTTGAGAATATTCGCACTACAGTGTCAAATGAAATGAAGTAAATTAAAGATCAAAAGATTATTTGAGGTTAGCAATGAACTAAGAAAGGTTATCTAATACAGCTATATGAAATATCGTACTACCGCGAATTTTCATGATGTTATTGATAGTTTAGCGGAAAAAGTTTACAAAAGCACGTTTTTCGTTAAATAATAACCTAATAGTGTTAGTTTTAAACGTTAAGAATGTGTTATGAATAGGTATATAATCATGGGCGGTGCGAAAAGCCAAGAATGCTAAGATTTAGCAGATAGAAAATTTAAGATAGCTGTTCATAGGCATCTATTGGAAATTCATTATCCCTCTATCCATCCACTAAGTGTTCCTGAGTGCTTTAGCACGATAGGCCAAATTTAGCCTGTTCAGGTCCACTATCATAAAAAAAAAACTTAGCGCAGTAAAACTTTTAAATGTTCAGGTACGTGGATATATAGGTCTTGCGACAGTTGCGAGATATTACATTAAGAAAGGGGTCTGATAGGAAACCGCCTCCTTAGACTCTTGTATGCAGTCTAATTCTGAGTTAGGGGAGGGGGGTTGAGAAAATGCTCTAGTGACGACCACGGAAATCAGAGTGTGGGCCTGGATGTGAATTGGATCCATCTACTCAGCGCAGTCCGTACAGTCTCCGTCACTCAAACGTCGAGAGCTATAAAGTTACACAGTGCCTTGAAAACATAAACTATCTATAAGGTCCAATGTATTTCCTGCATTGTTTTGACCTTTTTACATTAATAATCTGTGGAGTGTTTTATGGACGTATTGTTTAATCAATACAATCTTAAATAAAAATTAAACTAGACGTATAATTTTGGGGGTGCTAATGTTAATTTCACCTCGACAGATTCTTGAATTACGAATACGGAAGGGTGCCGAATGGATGAACACCCATTTTTTGCAGAATCAACCTGAAAAAATGTTTTTTCCAAAACTGCCACAACAAAACCTGGTACATTTTAGTAGAGGGATGCAGCAGAAATGCTCGCTACGGCTCTAATGTTTATTATATACACACAGCTCTGATAGTAGATCAATTAAAAATAAAACGAGCACTCAGATGATATCTCAGACATTCGCACTCGTGCCACAAATAACTCACATTACACTAGGCAGTTTTTTTGTATTTGTGGACCGATATCTAGACACAAACGGAAATGTCATCTCTATGCGCATCAACTACTAATTATTATTAGCACTACCCGTCACTAAAATTTTTACCTACTAAAGGAATTCCACCTTTAGTAAGGGATCTTTGACGTGCCAAACATCGTATTGTCACGGGACCTACAGTTTTAGTTTCTATCCGAGAAGAAAGTGTGCTTTGGCTTTTCTCCGTTTTAGAAAAACGGCAGCTGGCAGTTTTTTTATACTATTTTTCTATGTCCGGACTACGTTTTTTTTGTAGAAATTTAAAATACCAGTCATTTAAATTTCGTTGCTAGGCAGCATTGCAACATTGGTAGTTGAAATAGTATTATCTATTTAACCCAAAAACCTCAAAACATTAATTGGCGTTTTTGGGTTGAAACTCATGGATCAGTAGTAATATTTTAATGTTGTTGATGTCGTTGAAGAGGCTTGTAACGAGCTTTCAAATGAGGTATTACTTGCCATATAATACCATTTAAAATTATTTTACAAAAATTACGTCACTGAATACCATAAAAACGTGTATTAGTTTGGTTTCCTAAAATTGTATTAATTTCAGTTTTATGGTTCACATAGGAGGTTGGGGGGAAGACTGTAGACGGGCACTGTATATATATATATATATATATATATATATATATATATATATACAGGGTGCCGCTAAATCGCATAGCCAAAAGTATAAGGAAGATTACTTACGTAAAAATAAACCAATTTACAAAAATTACGTCACTGAATACCATAAAAACGTGTATTAGTTTGGTTTCCTAAAATTGTATTAATTTCAGTTTTATGGTTCACATAGGAGGTTGGGGAAGACTGTAGACGGGCACTGTATATATATATATATATATATATATATATATATATATATATATATATATATATATATATACAGGGTGCCCCTACATCGCATAGCCAAAAGTATAAGGAAGATTACTTACGTAAAAATAAACCAATTTAACTAAACTTGCCTTTGTCCAAAAGTTGATAATAACGAAGCTACGGGGTGTTAAAGTTGAAAAAATAAATCACATTTTCTTTCATATCTTTCGACTGCTTTGAGTTAATTTTATAAAATTTCTTATATGAGGGTTTCTTGGGATAAGAAATTCAAATTTATCATTGATTTCGGTGTATTTCCTAGAGGGCGCTACAAGCGACCATTAGGACATGTTTAAACCGCTACAACTTTTTTGTGCTACACTGTAGGCTCTTTTAGTATGGAATAGTAGTTTTCCCTACCTTGTCTACTTAAATTATCAAAATATCAGGGAATGAGGGTGGTTTGAACCCTTTTACAATTGCTTTTGGGTTTCTTTGATTAACGAAAGGAGAGTAATCCTCTATAATGCACTTTCGTCAAATTTCATTCAATCTGAACAGCGTACAAAAATGTGTTTTTTATGTGAACTTTAAACTCTTCTCCCGGACAAACGGTACATTTTGGTATATAAATAAATCGGATCCAATCGACTTATTTTGACCTGTACTACACGTGGTAGCTCTGTGTCCCAGCAATTTTGGGTGTCCCAGAAAATCAGCGACAAATTTGTACAATAAGTTCCCAGTTCGCAGTCCACATATCTTATACAAGTCAAAATTTGATAGAAATTTCAAAAAAATCGCATCACTAGAACTAACCGTTCAGCTGTGGCGTTTTATTTTGGTAATACATTTTAAAATAAAGGAATTTTGTCTCTTGAAATTTTTTTCTAAAATCGATGGTTCTTGAGAAAATTTGAAAAATAGTTTGTATTCTGCAACAATTACTGATCGTGCTTGTTTGATAATTCAAAATTAGTTAAATGTCAAAAGTTCTTATCTGCTTAAGTAAAACGTGTTCGTGTTTATTATTTTATTGTTGTTTATGATGGAACGTTACTCGTATTCAGAATTAACTGATATGCATTTCGTATTTGGCGAACGTGGAGGTAATTATCGAGCTGCACCAAAAAGATATTTAAAAAGATTTTCAAATAGGCCGCACCATACCACTTTTGCTTCCATTAATCGTCGTTTTTCTGAAACGGGTAGTTTTTTGTAAAGGAAGCCAAATTCTGGACGTCAGCGTCACATTAGAACAGTTCAGGTATTGTAGGTAGCGGACCACGAAAATTTTATTATTATAATAACATTGTTAAAATCGCAATTGTTACCGCGATCGAAGACTTAATTAATGGGGTTTGACATATTTTATTATATATTAAGTCGTAATTTGAAAATGGTTTTCGGGATATTTTATTTTTGTAACTAATAGTGGCTAAGGGCTGTAGAAACAAGCAAGTGTACGCTCGACACTGCTTTATTGCCGGGGAGCGTAACGAATCTTTGAAAATTACTGTATGTACATTCTTGTGGTAAATTTAATAATTAATTACGTCGGAACATAGCGCAAATCCAAAGGGATCTTTGTTTGGTACTTTGAAATTTGGTACTAGATATAGGTTTTTCTACGGACAACTGCATATTTTTAAAATTAAGATTTCGTTCAGTAAGGAACGTGGAAAAATTTTCCCACGTAATAATTTCTTTTTTTTATTACTTTTGAAGAACGGGGGTTGATTTTCGGAAGTAAATATAATTAGTTTGAAATCAGAGGGGAAGGCAGTTGCGGTTGAAATTTTGATTGAGCCGGATCGCTTTGATTTGTTTTAATTAGAAACTCCCATTGAAAACCGTTCCATCTATAAATATTTTTGTCGTGCACATTTGAGAAAACTAGAAACGCTAATTCGTGCTTTTCTTTTAGTGTATGTTTTAATGTAAGTTTTTTCAAAAATTCCATTCGCACGCGGGCTGAGCAAGCTGAAATCTGCTAAAATGAAAGACAGTACTGGGCTCCCTCACTCATGTACTTGGGTGAATTAGCATTGTTGTTTGTTGTTTATATTTATATTTGTGTAGAGGTGGGTGTAGACGAACGGGTACAGGATAAAGCTTGGTTATAATTTTAAATAGGCAATTACCGAGTGTTTACATACTCCCGGATCCAGATGACCATTAAAACACTTAGAATTTTATTTTTATTGTTGTATAGATGAATGTGCAACCTGAGAAAGGGACGGTGCATTCTTTCAACGCACTCAAACTTATATATCGGTCATGATGTTATGATCTATTTGCAACTGGTAAATAACTGGTTAATCCGAGGAGTAATTAGTATTGTTTGCCTGTAAACGGATTTCTCTTTATATGTAATTTATTGCAATTTTACGTATGTATTTTGTGCTTTATTAGTCATTAAACAATTGTGTACGTGTAAATTTCTCACCTATTTTTTGTTTGTTCCTACATTTACTTTATTATCACCTGTGAAATTTTACTGTTGTATTTTATATGTACCGTAGTTTGCCTTATTGTTTTATTTAGTTATTTACTTAAAGACCGGCATGATTGGTTTTAGAGGGTCACATGTTTGGTATTAGAATCTTTATTCTGATTTATTTATGACACAATTTTGGGTGTGATTACATACTTGGTGATTCTTTCTCACAACAGTACATTAACGGGTTTAACCACCCTTGCGCAAAGCTCGTTAATTTTAATTTAAGTAGTTTCATATAAAGTCAGTAAAGTCAAGATAAATCACTTAGCGATTGTTTTGTTCTTGAATTTGCATCATTGCAAATAAGTTCAAATTACACTTTTCAAGAAAGGGTAGAGTAATTACAAAACGTCGTGGCACTCGAGATGCGCGGCGCGATTTTCTACAATTTGAGAAACTTAAACTTAATCGGGACACTTCGGTAGCAAAAATGCCATCCTAAAAATATACGGCAAATGAATAAATTTAGTAATTATCGATTTTTTTTACGATTGATATCGTAACTGAATACATTTTTATTGAATGATCATTTGTAACAATTTCAATTTAGGTATGTATTGGATTACGTATTTCATATTTGCATTAAAATAATTTTGTTAGTTAGTAAGCATAACCTAACCTGTTCAACATCAGCTGTTCGTATCAAGGATTTGTAAAAATGAAGAAGTTCAACACTAGTAGAAGTGGGGCACCTTCCGCCGCCATCTTGGATTTTGACGTCACAAGCCCGCCCACGTGGGGGGCCGGTTTTTCCACCCTTATTTTTACCCTCTTACGTGTGAGACCGGATTTTCCACCCTTATTTTTGCACGTCCACGTGTGAGACCGTGTTTTCAACCCTATTTTTGCACGCTTACGTGTGAGACCGGATTTTCCACCCCTATTTTTTTATATATCCTCGTGTGAGACCGTATTTTCAACCCTAATTTTTACACGCTTACGTGTGAGGCCGGATTTTCCACCCTTATTTTTACTCGCTTACGTGTGAGACCGTATTTTCAACCCTTTTTCAACCCTAATTATTTTCGCTTTTGATTCGTCCACGTGTAGGACGCGTTTTTCAACCCTTTGCATTCTTAATTAAGGCCTTTTTGTATTTATCAGATCCGTGTGGGGATATATTTTCAACCCTTGATGAAATTTTTAACTGTTTTGTCTGTATTAAGGGTCTTTTGACAGCAATTTTTGTGTTCACTAGCGTGAGCGACGTACATTTCAACCCTGACAGTATTTTCAACCTTTTGTTTGTATTAAGAGCCCTTTTGGCGGGAGCCCTAAAGGATAGGCAAATGGATGTGCACGTAGGATCGTATTTTCTACCTATTTTAAGGGTTAATAAACGGTAGAATATTTTTGGTATTAAAAGAAGCTAATCAAGGTAAAGGTAACGTATACGTTTGATTTTAAATACACTATTAAATTCTATAACGATAATAAACAGTTAATGGCATTGCATAATCAGCTAATTACCCTGTTGTTGTCATACAATGTGAATGTACGGTTTAGCGACTATTTAATATGAATTGAATTTTATCAAATGAGATTGCATAATTGTTGTTATTATTAAAATCATTATTAGATTTCTTTTAAACCCCATCTACAGATTGTGATCCTCTACTTGGTTTAAAATTCACTTGAATATATTTTAAAATGAAATTACTTTAAAAATAAAACGTGTAATTAACTAATTGATTAACCTGCTTACAGCAATAGTAATCACTGAAAATTAAGGAATGTCGCTTTTATTTATTTACCTTTTAATACGTATCATTTATATGCAATATATTCTGGTTTTAAATATGAGTCACAATGTATCGCAATGCTTTCTGCTTTAATTATAGGTCATAATTAAATCTAGTTGTCGCTCAAGGTAATCACTACCAAATTAATCTCATCTACAACAAGAAACTTAATATCAATAATGTTAACAAAGTATTTTTATAATGCCATTTCTCGCATAGTTTAATGTCCATGTATGGTCATATTTTAGTCTTGGGAGATCGGATTTTGTCACAAAATACAAGCACAGGAACAATTACAAGTACAAGCACAAGCGCAAGCACAGGTACATACAAACACACAAACACGAAAAACGAAAATCGCAAACACGAAAAACGAAAATTGCAAACACGAAAATTCGTAAACACACAAACTCACAAACACAAAAACGAAAAACGAAAATTCGCAAACACGAAAATAACAAACACACAAACGCGCAGAGTACGAAAAACGCAAACACGAAAATCGTAAACACAAAAATTCTCAAACACGAAAACCGCAAACATACAAATGCACAAACACGAAAAACGAAACACACAAAACGAAAAACACGCAAAGCTGCCGAATGAATTAAGACTGGGATTTGGAGTCTATAAACAAAATGATTCTCTCTGTCTCTGTCTCTGTCCCTGTCTCTGTCTCTGTCTCTCTCTCTGTCTCTGTCTCTGTCTCTGTCTCTGTCTCTGTCTCTGTCTCTGTCTCTGTCTCTGTCTCTGTCTCTGTCTCTGTCTCTGTGTCTGTCTCTGTCTCTGTCTCTGTCTCTGTGTCTGTCTCTGTCTCTGTCTCTGTCTCAGTCTCTGTCTCAGTCTCTGTCTCAGTCTCTGTCTCTGCCTCTGTCTCTGTCTCTGTCTCTGTCTCTGTTTCTGTCTCTGTCTCTGTCTCTGTCTCTGTCTCTGTCTCTGTCTCAGTCTCCGTCTCCGTCTCTGTCTCTGTCTCTGTCTCTTAATCGCATACGGTCGAGGTGCGTGTCTGGGTAGTTGATTAGAAGCACATACAAGTCGAAAACACATTCTTCTTGTGGCTGGGGGATCGATTTCAAGCATCTCAACACTTGTGCCGCATACATCTTTCTTCAATTTTTATCTGCACTCTGTTTTGAGGCTGTAGTACGTTTTTCTAATACATAAACAGAATCTTCAATACTGTGATACGTGTAGCAGCAAAACACATTAGCTAGTTAGTTTCACCTCTATATTACTTTACATGCAAGCCTGATCTAATCATAAATAAATACATCTGTTAAAAAAGCTAATTAAACATAACCCACGGCCTGGGTATAGCAAGCAACGCTTCCAATTATAGCTTTTAGACAACACAATAGGGCCTACAACTAAATACAATCGACTAGCACTGCTTTAGTACGAGGATCAAACGAAAAACGCGCATGCACACACGCACGCACGTACGTACGCACGCACGCACGTACACGTACGCACGCACGCAAGCTAGCACGCTCGCACGCAAGCAAGCTAGAACGCTCGCACGCACGCACGTATGCGCGCGAGCGCTCGCACGACCGTACGTACGCTCGCACGCACGCACGTATGTGCACACACACACACACACACACACACACACACACACACACACGAGAGAGCGCGAAAACACGCTAAAGCGAAAAACTTGTAAACTTGCAAACATGAATCAAGACGGTGGAGCACCGCTAGGAAAAAAAACAGGTTTATTAACAAAACCGAAGGAAAGCTTA
The DNA here is from genome assembly GCA_036346205.1 of Vesta saturnalis. Classification (NCBI taxonomy): domain Eukaryota; kingdom Metazoa; phylum Arthropoda; class Insecta; order Coleoptera; family Lampyridae; genus Vesta; species Vesta saturnalis. Next base: position 2,609,288 of record JARFJB010000091.1, read on the forward strand.
ACGTTTTGAAAAATATATTATTATTATTATTATTATTATTATTATAAACAACAATACATTATTATTATTTAATAACATGCTTTATCGGTTTTCTTCTTCTTCTTGAACCGTGAGTCGTCCTCATCATCATCATCATGATTTTGAGATTTGCCCTTCTCCCCTACCTCATAGCTCTTCTTTCTCTTCTGTGAACCATCATCTTGGATGTGAGATACACCCAGCTCAACCACCTCATCGCTTTCATCATTATCTTGAACGGTTATGTTGTAATAGTTTATTAACAAGTCAGTAAAATCTCTAATGTCCGCTGATGTTGGCTCATAAACAGGAGAATACATTATAGTAATGCTCACTCGATGACAGTTACACTTTAAAGAGCGAAACACACGAGAAACGAGAACGCAGCTAGCCTTGGGTCTTGTGCGCAAGCGTACTCGTCAACGTTCGGGTAGAATCGGACATCTTCGGGGGATGTCTGAAGTATTGACCTAACCACACTCTAACATAGCCCCAGGGGGCATGTTTATAAAATCTAAATGCCTCTTTTATGGTCAAGATATTTTCTCCTAAGACGCCAGAACGCAGCTAGCCTTTGGTCCTATGCGCAAGCGTGCTCGCCCATGTTCGGGTAGAATCGGACATCTTCGGGGGATGTCTGAAGTATTGACCTAACCACACTCTAACACAGCCCTGGGGGCATGTTTATAAATCTAAACGCCTCTTTTATGATAGAGCTGTTTTCTCCTAAGACGCCAGAACGCAGCTAGCCTTTGGTCTTGTGCGTAAGCGTGCTCGTCAATGTTCGGGTAGAATCGGACATCTTCGGGGACGTCTGAAGTATTGACCTAACCACACTCTAACATAGACCCTGGGATATGTTTATAAATCTAAACGCCTCTTTTATGGTCGAGGCATTTTCGCCTAAGACGCAGCCACAAGAAGAATGTGTTTTCGACTTGTATGTGCTTCTAATCAACTACCCAGACACGCACCTCGACCGTATGCGATTAAGAGACAGAGACAGAGACAGAGACGGAGACGGAGACTGAGACAGAGACAGAGACAGAGACAGAGACAGAGACAGAAACAGAGACAGAGACAGAGACAGAGGCAGAGACAGAGACTGAGACAGAGACTGAGACAGAGACTGAGACAGAGACAGAGACAGAGACAGACACAGAGACAGAGACAGAGACAGAGACAGAGACAGACACAGAGACAGAGACAGAGACAGAGACAGAGACAAAGACAGAGACAGAGACAGAGACAGAGACAGAGACAGAGACAGAGTCAGAGACAGAGACAGAGACAGAGAGAGAGACAGAGACAGAGACAGGGACAGAGACAGAGACAGAGAAAATCATTTTGTTTATAGACTCCAAATCCCAGTCTTAATTCATTCGGCAGCTTTGCGTGCTTTTCGTTTTGTGTGTTTTCGTTTTTTCGTGTTTGTGCATTTGTATGTTTGCGGTTTTCGTGTTTGAGAATTTTTGTGTTTACGATTTTCGTGTTTGCGTTTTTCGTACTCTGCGCGTTTGTGTGTTTGTTATTTTCGTGTTTGCGAATTTTCGTTTTCGTTTTTGTGTTTGTGAGTTTGTGTGTTTACGAATTTTCGTGTTTGCAATTTTCGTTTTCGTGTTTGCGATTTTTCGTTTTTCGTGTTTGTGTGTTTGTATGTACCCGTGCTTGCGCTTGTGCTTGTACTTGTAATTGTTCCTGTGCTTGTATTTTGTGACAAATCCGATCTCCCAAGACTAAAATATGACCATACATGGACATTAAACTATGCGAGAAATGGCATTATAAAATACTTTGTTAACATTATTGATATTAAGTTTCTTGTTGTAGATGAGATTAATTTGGTAGTGATTACCTTGAGCGACAACTAGATTTAATTATGACCTATAATTAAAGCAGAAAGCATTGCGATACATTGTGACTCATATTTAAAACCAGAATATATTGCATATAAATGATACGTATTAAAAGGTAAATAAGTAAAAGCGACATTCCTTAATTTTCAGTGATTACTATTGCTGTAAGCAGGTTAATCAATTAGTTAATTACACGTTTTATTTTTAAAGTAATTTCATTTTAAAATATATTCAAGTGAATTTTAAACCAAGTAGAGGATCACAATCTGTAGATGGGGTTTAAAAGAAATCTAATAATGATTTTAATAATAACAACAATTATGCAATCTCATTTGATAAAATTCAATTCATATTAAATAGTCGCTAAACCGTACATTCACATTGTATGACAACAACAGGGTAATTAGCTGATTATGCAATGCCATTAACTGTTTATTATCGTTATAGAATTTAATAGTGTATTTAAAATCAAACGTATACGTTACCTTTACCTTGATTAGCTTCTTTTAATACCAAAAATATTCTACCGTTTATTAACCCTTAAAATAGGTAGAAAATACGATCCTACGTGCACATCCATTTGCCTATCCTTTAGGGACTCCCGCCAAAAGGGCTCTTAATACAAACAAAAAGGTTGAAAATACTGTCAGGGTTGAAATGTACGTCGCTCACGCTAGTGAACACAAAAATTGCTGTCAAAAAGACCCTTAATACAGACAAAACAGTTAAAAATTTCATCAAGGGTTGAAAAATATATCCCCCACACGGATCTGATAAATACAAAAAGGCCTTAATTAAGAATGCAAAGGGTTGAAAAACGCGTCCTACACGTGGACAAATCAAAAGCGAAAATAATTAGGGTTGAAAAAGGGTTGAAAATACGGTCTCACACGTAAGCGAGTAAAAATAAGGGTGGGAAAATCCGGCCTCACACGTAAGCGTGTAAAAATTAGGGTTGAAAATACGGTCTCATACGAGGATATATAAAAAAATAGGGGTGGAAAATCCGGTCTCACACGTAAGCGTGCAAAAATAGGGTTGAAAACACGGTCTCACACGTGGACGTGCAAAAATAAGGGTGGAAAATCCGGTCTCACACGTAAGAGGGTAAAAATAAGGGTGGAAAAACCGGCCCCCCACGTGGGCGGGCTTGTGACGTCAAAATCCAAGATGGCGGCGGAAGGTGCCCCACTTCTACTAACACTTTATAAACTTTTAATTACACCCAACAGATAGACCTTCTTTTTCTAAATGTTCTTGTTCAATCTTTCTGTATGTTTGCACACTGCTTCCGATTCTTCACGACCAATTGATTTAAATTTTAATTTAATATTATTACTCCCTACATAATGAAATAATAAAAAGTGTATTGAAAAAGACAGATTTTGTATAAAACAGAAGAAATAAACTCAAGCGGCAACGTACGAATACAACGTGAAGTAAATAAAGCGAATGTCGAATACTTTCGACGCGTTCGAATCATATGCGCATGGAGTGCCACGACATTTTGAAACTACTCTACCTGGTCCCTTTATGCTACCTAAACGACTAGATCGCGCTGCGTATTTGGAGTTTTTGCAGAGTAACTTGTGGGAACTTCTACAAGACGTGCCTTTAAATGTCAGAACTGAGACAAACTTTATGTACGATGGTGCCTCACCACATTTTGGATTACCTGTGAGGCAATACCTGCACGCACAGTTCCCTAACCCGTGGATCGGACGAGATAATGATGCACCTACAGCATGGCCGCATACATCACCGAATCACAATTCTTTAGATTTCTTTGTTTGGGATGCTGTTAAAGAAAAGGTCTATTCAGCTACAGCAATGACTAGAGACGATCTCTCGAATCGCATTATTGAGATATTCGACGAAATTAGGCAAATTCCAGGGATATTTCGAATGTCTGTAATACGTGGAGGGAATGCTTGCATTTAAGTAAATGGGGGCACTTTCAGTAATTATTATCAAACTAGTGTTTTAGTTTAATATTTTTATTTTTATTTTAATTCTTTATTTTAAAATATATTATTAAAATAAAGCAATTATCAAATAAGCACAGATTTTTCAAGGATCGTCGATTTTAGAAGAAAAATGTAAGAGGCAAAATTCCTTAATTTTAAAATGTATTACCAAAATAAAGCAGGAAAATTTTAATTTATTTTGCAAAAATAATGTTTTTTAAGGGTTGAAGTTTGACGCCACTGTTGAACGAATAGTTCTAGTGATGTGATTTTTTGAAATTTCTATCCAATTTTGACTTGTACAAGATAGGTATAACGTATAACTTTTTAGGGGTGCATTTTGGGATAAAATTTAAAGAGGGAAAAATGTCCTCATTTGGTCCTGGGAACTCACTGTAGAAGTTTTTAGGTGATTTTCAGGGACACCCTGTATATATATATATATATATATATATACAGGGTGAGAATTTTTAACTAAATTTATTTTGCATTTCATTTTTGAGATATAACACAAACTACTTTTTTTTTAATGGAACGTATAGTTTATTTTAGTCCAATTAAATAGCATATTTTTTTACTGATTTCAAAAATGTAAAGTTTACCTTATTTATAACAAGTAGTTTTCTTGTAATTTAATAAAAACTGTTAAAATCGAGTATCAGTTTTAAAAAATAGAACGCCTTGGAATGAAATAAAACAAAACAAATTTGACACTTGCATTTTTATTTATGTTTATTTTAATTAAATTAAAATTTAAATAGTATTCCTTATTTAAAAAAGGTGATTTTCTGAAAAATAAATATAGAGTATTCCTGTGAAGAAAAGAACGATATGTTATTTTGCTATGTTTCTAACCGTGATGAAAATGCAGCGTCGGAAATGTGTTTACAGAGGTACATAGAAAGAAGGAAACCTGCTAAAAGATTATTTCATAAACTGGAAACTAATTTAAAGCAATACGGGTCTTTCAAAAAACCAAACGGCGCAAAAAAAATTTAATGAACAAACCGAAATAATGTTCTGGCTTATAATAATGTCAAACCGACTGCATCTTTACGGGAAATTGGACTCGAATGTAATATGTCAAGAGAAGAAGCACGCATAATCTTGAGACACAATAACTTCAAAGCTTATCGTCACCACGTTGGAAATACATTGTATCCTGCAGATTTTGAAAGACGATTAAATTACGCTACCTGATTTATTGAAGAGCATCGAAGAAACAATGACTTTTCTAAATCAATTTTGTTTACGGACGAAGCCAAGTTTACCAACAATGGTGTATTTAATAGAAACAATCACATTTACTGGGCTCAACAAAATTCTCATTTAACTGTAGAGAGACGAGATCAACGTGTTTTCTCAATAAATGTATGGTGCGGTAGTGTAGGTACTAAAATCAATGGTCCATATTTTTTTGAATAACAATTAGATGCTGAACGCTACTTAATGTTTTTAAGAAATGAATTTGAAAATATGATGGACGAAGTTCCATTAAACTTAATACGCGCTTTTCGTAATTTTCAACAAGATGGAGCTCCTGCTCACAATGCAAATGTTGTTTCAAACTTTTTAACAGAAAGATTTAATAACTGGATTGGTACTCGTGGTACTATTCCATGGCCTCCTAGATCTCCAGATTTAACCCCTCTGGATTTCTTTTTGTGGGGAACAGTTAAAGACAGTGTTTATAAAACTAAACCAGATAATGTCGAAGATCTAAATGATAAAATAAGAACAGCTATTGCAGCAATTAGACATAATACCTTGTTAAAATTGCAAAATAATATATTACAAAGATGTCGTATATGTATTGAAAACCATGTTGGCCATTTTGAAATCTTGATGTAATTTAGTTGTAATGTAGTACTTAGGTATTTCTTTTGTTTATAAATATTTATGATTGGTTGAAATTTTATAAACTTCAGCATTAATAAAGTTCGTACTCGTAAGTTTTTCACAACTAACGATTATTGTGTTATCGATTCCTTTTGTTTTATTAAATTCCAAGGCGCTCTACTTTTTAAAACTGATACTCGACTTTAACTTTACAGTTTTTATTAAATTATAAGAAAACTACTTGTTATAAATAAGGTAAACTTTACATTTTTGAAATCAGTAAAAAAATATGCTATTTAATAGGACTAAAATAAATTATACGTTCCATTGAAAAAGAAGTAACTTTGTGTTATATCTCAAAAATGAAATGCAAAATAAATTTAAAAATAGGCTTATCTTAAAGTTCGTAAAAATATCTATCAATTACTTCTCTTGTATTTTAGCTTTATTTGCAACGGTTTCAAAGATATTTGAGTTTAAAAATTCGGCACATTTTTAGTTTTTCTAAACAACTACGAAAGTTGAAAACATTGGTCAAAACTCAAAACGTCATTTGATTGGTCTTGAAATTCTACCCTATATTGCTAATTTAACGGACTCTGTAGCTGTTATAATAACAAAGTTACCCATAGAAGCTTAGTTAAAAATTGTCAGCCTGTATATATATATATATATATATATATATATATATATATATATATATATATATATATATATTACACTATATTGTGTATATTTTGTATTAGTTAGAACTTCAAATTTTGGAAGACGCGATTGATGTAATTTGAATACGGGCATAGTATATTAAAAAACAAGTTTCATAAGACCAGTCTTGAAGCACGAATTCAAGTACTTTTTAAAGAATGAGTGCTTCAAGGTCTTATGAAACACGTTTTTTTATAATTTTTGTAATTTGCTTTTTTGAAATAAAAATTTTTTAAATAAAAAGGTAATAAAATAAACAGTTTTACTTTAGTTGATTTAGGGATTTTTGTGGCGGTTGGTAATGTCTTAATTTTAAAAGTGAAAATTTGATCTAGTCGCCTTTTGTTTTAACTAAATTCTGTCACAAAAACGAAAATGGAAGATGATCAAGATAATCTTGCATATACGCCCCCTGAAATACGTAAAATCGACAAAAATACGGTCGCGAATTTGCTCACATCAAAGTTTTCCACTGAAAGCATCTTGTTTTTGACACATTTTGTAAGAGTGACGGATCACGGTTTGCCAACCTAAAAATTTTCGTAAAATGTTCCGTGAATTAATTAATGGCTATAATGACATCGGAGATGATGACGTCGTGTTTCTTAATATGCCTATTAAAGTATCAAAATGGAAGCAAATTACAAAAATAGTCATTAAAAATCCATATTTCTCGGTGCACTTTGCACCGATTAAAGTTTTTTGTCCTTTGGTTTACGATCGAGTTTTTGCTTCAAACTTTCTATAAAAATACAAAGCAGAAAATTTTCAATCGTTTAAATATGTCTTAATTTATTAACAATTTCAATTGTAGCATGGGCGAGTTGTGCCCTAAGGCAAGCCATACATTTTATCTTATTTTACGCATTTTACATCCAAAATATTACTTTCCAAAGAGTAGATACGTCTATGGTTTATAAATGCTGATACTATCCACCAGTCTATTAGGTATTTCATGAATAATTAATTGTTTCTATTAATTGCAATATGTCTTCGCCCACTAAAACAGTGATTAGAACCTACAGTTCTCCAAATACTATTTAAAATGGTTTCAATTAGCAAAGTTATTAACAAAAATAACAACAATGTACAGTTAGTGAAACGGAATTAATCCAAAACAAGTAAGCAATAACAAAAATACAGGTTTTTAATTTATCTGCTTAATTTTATAATTTATTCAAGAAGGTAACCTAAACTTAGTTAATGACTTATCAATGTTAAGAAACTTTAAAATGTATTTGCATAGATATTAACTTTGAATGGATTGTAGGTGGTATTAGTTAATGATATACAAACATGAAGAAATCATAAGCAGGTAAAAGGTTGTGAATATGGAAAAATAAAGAGTGCGTAGGACAAAACGTAGAAGTAACAATGTCACAATCAAATGAATTAATTTTGGCGGCAATATATTTACGCACGTCCTAATTAATACATAATTACATTTTATAAAGTTTTGACGAGTATGACTAATAGTTGCATATGTTTTAGTGAGTTTCAGAAATGTAACACATTTCGCAAAAGTATTCGCTAGTGTTGAAACGCCCTAACCGGGTTTATTTGCTAAAGGTGTTTTACACTATGGAATATTTTTGTGTAACTTGTATTATATTATATTACATATCGAAAAAACCTTCATAAATATTGGTTCATTTTTAAAATTCGCATGTAATCTATGCGACTTAAAAAATTTGACTTTCACGGTAAAAAGGAAAGTACTAAAACCTAATGAATTATTTTCAAGGTAAATACATCTGCACATGTACCACAACATACTCCAAGCAATTTTAATTCAACTTGCATTGACTGTTAATTGGACCGTTATACTATTTCAAGTTATATAAGGTAAACAATAGCTTTAAGGAATTATTTAGAGCAAGAAACTAAGTGTGTGCATACATTTCCACATAAAAACTGTTAATATGTAATAAATTCAAACTTGTACAGGTTTAGTTTATGAGCACACTCATTTTCTCATCAAATTAATCACGCAACCGGATCATATTTATGTAAGAAAATAAACGGAAATAATAAAACGATGCGCAATAGTACTGTTTTGAACTAAAACTGTAATAATTAACTATATACAATGAAAGATTTTAAATTATAATTAAGCAACAAACTGGAATTATTTTTAAAATCCACCTATTTACTGAATTAATATATTTTCATTATTACATTTCTTCTTTGTTAAAAAATGTATTAATCATGTCAAAATGCTATTTACCACAATGACAGTCTTAAATTTTATTGACTTCCAGTTGATGAGAATCGAATCCACAGTATTGCGCACTTATTGTAAAAGGCTACTAAAATATCACCGAATACGAAATCATTTAAATTAATATGGTACATACCTTGGAAAGTTCGCAAAAAAATGCAAGAGACTGACTCCTTTTGAAACTTTCAACGACAAAACCTGAAACCTCTTATGGAGACGCTGACTAAACAGAATGTCATTTTATCAACTGGAGTAACAGCTTCACATCTGGCAACCAGATACACACACGAAATAACTTGAGGATTAAAAAAAAATAGGTGTGATAGTAATAAAAATACAGATAATCTGAGAACGGGTTCTGTAGTTGATTCGCGAATTTTAAGAGCAGTAAGCAACTTGTATAGATTAAGATAGGTAGTGCAGATTGTAGTAACTCATTTTCCAACCATACTTCGAGAGGTCTGGGAGATCTAGAGATCGCAAACCACTTTTTCGTATCATTCGGGACGACCCCAGCGGAACGTTTTGTCAAGAACACAATGAAAGTGCCGGGGAAAGTACCTACCATCCAAATCCTGAACTCAAAGGTGGTCTAAACCTTACCTTATAAATAGAGTCGGCCATAGTCTGCTTGATCAACTCTGCCACTTTCCTACCTAAACCCATTTCCCCCGAAACTCTTACAACAGTTCCTCTGTCAACATAGTTACCAACTTTATTAACAAAAGTGAGCATAAATTTATTTATAGTAAACTATGACTAGTTTTAAGGGGAGAACTCGATTATTCTCACGATCTACGGTTCAAGCTGGTCTTAACATCAATGCTGATTAAATATTGCCGTTCGTATATGGTTCTGAAATCTTGGACAGATTTTGCTCAAATTTTATACATGAAGAGTTTTGAATCCACTGAGGTTAGTGTTCAACAACGACCAAGTTTTTTGTTTTCTCCAGAAACTTTTAAAAGTTACCAACGGTTATATTTAACCACGTTTTATATATATATATATATATATATATATATATATATATATAATATGTATATACACCGTATCCAAGATAAGGATGCCCACTATGGGGATCTCGGAAACGGTAAAAGATGGACGTCGGTTAAATGGAACAAAAGTTATGCATTTGAGATGATGTATTTATGGTCTTTGTAGAACTCGAATATCTCTTTTAGTTTTTGAGGTATTTGAAAAAAATTTAATTTTCTGATTTTCGTTTTTATTTTTTTCTGGCCTTATTTGAAGAGCTATCAAGAAAAGAAGAGTACATTTTCATTTCCATTTTTCTAGCTCCACTTAATACTGTTATTCAATTTTTGATACAACGTTTCGTTTGTTAGCAACCATCACCAACTTTATTTTTTTTAATACACGAAAAAATTATTTTTGCTATATTTAAATTATCTCCTTGATTCTGAATTCAACGATATATCACACTTTATATTTTTGATACATTTCGGATGAGAAAATTCATATTCAATGTAAAACATCGAAAACGTACAGTTAAAACTAATACAAGAAACATTAGAAAACCGTAAAATTATTATAAAATTATGTTTTGTAATTTTAAATGATAGACAAATAAAAAATAAATTTATTTTAAAGGTTAATAAACTCACAAAAGATGTTCAAAAAGATTCCCGTTATTCTCTAAACATAAATAGCATCTTCTAACTGTAGCATCTAAAACATTCTTCAGCATTTGAGGAGTAATACCAGCAAACGCTTCGAGAACTAATATTTGTAAAATTTCGTCGTTTCCAATATCGTTTCCATAAATGTAATTTTTAATGTAACCCCAAAGAAAAAAATCCAAAGGTGTTATATCTGGAGAACGGGCTGGCCACAGTACATTTGCATGAGTGCCAATACATATTTCTGGAAATCTAACTGACAGGTATTCTCTGACAACTCTGGAATTATGTGCTGGTGCACCGTCCTGCATAAATCAACAACCTTGAATTTCTTGGAAAGGCAAATCATTCAAAGCTATCTCTAATTCATTTTGGAGTAAAATTTGGTAACGTTCAGAATTTAAGGACTTGTGGTAAATGAAAGGACCTATAATTCGAGTACCGAATATAGCAGCCCACATATTAAATCCGAAACGGTGTTGGTGTTTGGCCGTTTTGTACAAACGTGGATTTACTCTTGCCCAATAATGAGCATTTCTACTATTAAAAATTCCATTATTATTAACCATACTTTCATCGGACCATATTATTTTATTCGGAAAATATTCATTGTCTTGAGATTGACGTGTACACCATTCGCAAAATATTCTATGCATTTCTGGGTCACCTGGTCGAAGTCCTTGGTAAATTCTAAATTTATATGGATGTACTTTCTCCTTCTTTATAACATAATGAGCTGTGGAATGGGCTATGCCAGTTGCCTCTTCAATTTTCCTAATAGAAACCTCTGGATTTTCCGTTACAGCTAATAAAACAGTATTGGCTTTTTCTTCATTGCAAGGTTTTTTGCGAGATTTTACAGGTTTTTTAGATTAACCGCTAATGTGCGAAAAGTTCTTTTGTGTGGTTGACGCCTTTCTGGATATTTGTTTACATACATTATTTCGGCTTCAGAACAATTACGTTGACACAAAATGTAACACGTCAGTATATCGAATTTTTCATTATTTGAAAAATGTACCCTACCATATTGTTTTTAGGTAAATACAAAATGTAATTAACACAAAGACCACCAAACAAACGTAATACGGACAACAATCGATTATGACAGGTAGGTAAACAGAATGCAAAGCCAACTTATTTTTATCAAATGCATCAGTACGACGGAAGATGTATTTTAACTGTTTAATTAATAGTATTTTCACTAAATACATACTTGTGAATTATTTTATTCGCACAGGCATTAGAAAATGAGAAAACATTATTTTATAATAATTTTACAGTTTTCTAATGTTTCTAGTATTAGTTTTAACTGTACGTTTTCGATGTTTTACATTGAATATGAATTTTCTCATACGAAACGTATCAAAAATATAAAGTGTGATATATTGTTGAGTTCAGAATCAAGGAGAGAATTTAAATATGGGAAAAATATGTTTTTCTTATACAAAATAAAGTTGATGATGGTTGCGAACAAACGAAACGGTGTATCAAAAATTGAATAACAGCATTAAGTAGAGCTAGAAAAGTGGCAATGAAAATGTGCTCTTCTTTTCTTGATAGCTCTTCAAATAAGGCCAGAAAAAAATAAAAACGAAAATCAGAAAATTCAATTTTCTTCAAATATCTCAAAAACTAAAAGAGATATTCGAGTTCTACAAATACCATAAATACATCCTCTCAAATGCGTAACTTTTGTTCCATTTAACCAACCTTCCATCTCTTACCGTTTCCGAGATCCCCATAGTGGGCATCCTTATCTTGGACACGGTGTATAGGTAGGTATATACGGTGATCAAATTGAAGTGTGCACTATTTCTTTTATTATTGAAGCTACGAGGTCGGTTAAATTGAAGAAATAGTAGTATTCCTCCCGCTGATTAACGTGCTAGTAACAGAAAAACAATTGAACATCGCATTTCCAGGTTGTTTTAAAAAATGTAGTTTTCTTAAATGGGACACCCTGTATATGCATATCCTAATCGATTGCCAACGCTTTTCTTAACAAAAAAAAGGTCATTATAAATTTCATCCTAAAACCAAAAATATGGGAGATATGAGCCTATTCACTCTTCGCTTACACGATACCATAAAATTTAAATAAAAACGAAATGTTATACAAAATATGCTATATTTACTGTATAATTTAGTACCAAAGTACGTCCTTTAATTGTGTTTAGCTAGTTTTATTTCTAAATCATCTAGGGATGCTATACGAAACAATAAAATCAATAAATCTTGTCATTTTTACGTTTATAAATTATTTTTGTGAAACAATTCATTTCGGTCTTACCTGATACAAATTATTATAATACCTTTAACGCATTTTGAAAAATGTGATATGCTTGAAGCATACACAGTATGTCAAAAAAATGCTGACCCTGCTCTTGAACGATATAATGCCCTGTTTCCAGAAAGAATAGCTCCAGATCGAAGATATTTTCTGAAATAGTACAGAAAATCTAGATCAAATGAAAATGTTTTTGTCAAAGGTACGTTAAAAAAAACATTTGTAATGAATGAAGAAACAGAAATAAATGTGCTAGCTTATTTTGAAGGAAATCGCGAAAATTCCATACGAGATTGCATGAGAGATTGTGGATTATGTTTCGGAACTATACAGTATATTTTGACAAAACATAAATACGTGCCGTATAAATACTGGCCTACTCCGTTTTTTACCAGGCGACCAAGAAAGAAGAATTATATTTTGCCAATGGTTTGTAAATACAAAAAACGCAAACCCTGATTTCGAAAGGCTAATCCTCTGGAGCGATGAATCTAATTTCAGCAATAGGGGCATGTATAATAGAAAAAATCATCATTACTGGAGTAATGAAAATCTAATGCGAAATATTCCATGTAATCCACAGAGACGCGTTAGTTTAAATGTATGGTGTGCTCTTTTTGACTCTAAAATCGTCGGACCAGTGTTTTACGAAGGCACTTTAACAAGCGATAGCTACTTAAATTTTTTCCGAACCATTTTAGAAGAGTGGTTTGATGACTTTAATTTAGTTGATTATCAGAGAGTGTTTTTTCAACCTGCACGAAAGTCTCAAAACGTCAATAATTTGATAAGTGGATTTTTTAATGATCGCATTATGTCTACCAGAGGACCAGTTCATTGGCCTCCACGTTCTCCAGACCTTACACCAATGGATTTTTATTTCTGTGAATTTTTAAAAAACGAAGTCAACCAAAATCGTTACAATAATATCGAAGATCTTGAAATAGCGATAACTAATATCATACGTAGCATAGGTGGAAGTACTGTTTGAAAGAGTATATAAGTGTGTCCAAAAATGAGGAGCAAGGAGGAGATGTATTCGAAAATTTAATTTCAGCTTTTCTAATAATTTGAACAAAAAATAAATTGATTCGTTTTGTTTTGTTTTATTTTAAATTTTATGCCGACCAAGATGATAAGTTAAATAGGCTCATATCTCCTTTATTTTTTGTTTTAGGCTGAAATTTATGTTAAAAAAAGCGTTTTACGTAAACATACATTTAAACCATATAAGGTCAACCCAGTTTAACATTTACTTCCCGGCGATCCAAGAAGAAGGATCATTTTTTTGCAACTGGTTTTTGGAACCATATCGAATTGATAATAATTTTGCACGAAATGTGATTTGGTCAGACGAAGCCTATGTCAGCAGCGCTGGAGTTTTTAATATGCATAACACTAGGCAATGGTACTAGGAAAATCAACACATTACTTTTGAACGCCATCAACAGGGAAGATTTGGTTTTAGTGTTTCCTCTTTCATATTCGGAACGCATATTTATTATTATATTTTTGAAGGGCTCACTTCAAACAAATATTTAGATATTTTGGAAGAGATTTTACCCCAAGTATTAGATGATGTGCCGCTGGCTAACCGAAATTCAATATTCTTTCAACAAGATGGAGCCCCTGCTCACAATTCTGGAATAGTAAAAGAATTTTTGGATCGCAACTTCCATGATCGTTGGATTGGAACAAATGGGCCAATTCGATGGCCTGCAAGGTCACCAGAATTGTCAATTTTGGATTTTTTTGTATGGTCATATTTAAAAAATCAAATATACAAAAATCGTCACAATAATATCAACGAACTTCGTGAAGCAACAGAGCAGGCGTTTCGCGATTTAGATGCATCACCCCTAAAACTGTCAAACGCGTTAAGAAGAATACGAAAAGTATGCGATTTATGTGTAAGAGAAAATGGTCATCACTTTGAACAGTTTTATTAATCATATTTTATTCAGTATTTCAAATTGTAAAGTTGTTTTATGATTAATTGAGTATTCAAGTATGTTTAGTTTTTTCTATCATAGCCAACCTATAAAAAATTAATATTTTACAGTTTTTAATGATTTCGGAGATTAATAATAAATATAACTATATAATGTTATTTTAAAGAGAAAAAAATAACAAATGTAAGGGGCTATAAATATACAGGGTGTTCCTTTAAAAAAGTATGTTTGTGTTATATCTTGAAAACGGTACCCTAAAAATTTTTTTTGAGTACGCCAATCAATTGTTTCCGAAAATATCTATCAGTTAACGTTCTTACCTTTTTGATAACTTTTGCAATAGTAGAGATACAGGATACCCCAAATAGTACAAAGTTTTAATATCGCCCTGTAACTTCAAATGCAAATGAGTTTCAAAAAATATTTTGATGGCATTAAACGTTTTACAAAAATAGCAACGGTTCACGAAAACCGCAAGGATCTATCTTTATTAATTACCCTGCAGTCTCACCCAAAATGGGACACAGTGTACATATTTATAGTTCATAAAGATGTATTAATCACTAGATTAGTATATTAATCAATAAGTATATTACTTGTTGATGTTAGTGCCTGGTGCAAAATAATTTTTCGATTGCACTCTATACAGTTAATAAGGATGTACGAGTAAATTCATTCATTTTTATTACATTCAGGTGCAATAGATTTAATTACTAATCGAATTTTTAATATATGTTTCGTTGTATACTTTTATTTGATTTTCATGTTTCAAGATTGGAATGTGTGATAACAAGACTAATTTGTTTTGAACCAACTAAGTGTATTGTTGCACGATAGCATGTTTACCAACTACGTAAAATTCACAAACATAGTATTACATTGTTACATAATGTGTTGCGTTGTAATAATGTAAAATTGTGGTTCCACAAATAATGAATTATTTTATTCTATCAAGCTTTGCAAATCGTATTACCTTTTTTATTAAATACCAGGGTTAAAAAAAAGATGAGTACTGGGGGTAAATTTTAATTAACCGGTAAGTAAAAAAATATCATTTCTGATAAAACTTCATTGCTATTGCTGTTACTAATAACATTGAAGATACTGATCGTTGTGTCAGCACTTCTTGAGTTTTACACCCCCTCAAATGCTATAGGATACTAGAGAGTATCTTTTTCATCAATAATAATTGACATAAGCAATATCTGAAAGCATAAAATAAAATAAAGAATCCAAAATCAAAACAACTTTTGCAAGCATAAAAATTTATTAATTTTTTCAAATTTAAAGTTTCGCTAACAGTTACAGTTAACAAAAAAAATTTATTAAGGTATAAAATAAATATGTGAAATTTGAAAACGTAAATTTAAGCCTACTATAATAGTTGGGGAACATACAGGAAAAAGCTAACTACGGAATCTAGACTTTGATGTAAACGCTTTACCAATTAAGTATGTTAAGTTATTACAGCATTGCACTGATTTAATGTATATAGTTAAAATTAAGATAAGATTAAACATACACATTATATTTTCATTCTATAATAATGATTACAGTCTTTAAACGCTAACGGAAAATTATTTCCTCGTTGGATTTGTTCTTATTTAAGTAGCTTTCTAATAGTTAAGTTTTTGCACCGACATTATGGTTTGATTAAATTCTATTAAATTTGTTTTTGATTGTGACTACTTTCATTGCTCGTCCGTTAGAAGATGTTCTGATTTATCATTTTAAGGCGGTTTAATAATATTTAATCTAGCTAATCTTTACTAACATAAAATTAGATTCCGTAGTTGTCTTTTTCATATACTTTCCCTACTATTACAGCAGGCATATATATATATATATATATATATATATATATATATATATATATATATATATATGGTGTATTTTAAAATCACCAACAAACGAAAACTGGAGATTCTATGATTCAAAATAACATAAATGCATATCGACCAGTTCTCGTTTGGAATAATTAATTTTTTCACAGTAATTAGACACAAACAATGAATTACAAAACACGCGTAAATGCAACTATTTTAGCAAAGATAAGATACGTAACTGTCAAATGCAAAACAATCTCTGATTTATTTAATTTGGTTATTACTGAATAATGTAATCGTTTATGTTAATGCAAAATATTTCAAAAACGGGCGCCGAATCGAAAAAATACTAAGTATGATTTTATTTGCAGAATTAAATGTTGAATTTAACAAAAAAATATTTCTTCAAAAAATGAAGGGACGTGCGTTTTTTTTTTTTACTTAAAGTGATTAACTTAACATATTCTACCCCACTGGATGGAGCCAATTGACAACAAACTCACCTGATTAATTGTACTTAATTAGAAATTTAGGTATACCAAATCTCAGTGTAATATCTTTTGTAGTTTTTGAGGAATCTTAAAAAAATATTAAAAAAATTATTTTTTAATCAACCTGTATCTCGGTTAGGAAGCATTTTCGGAAAAGCGTTTATGATCATTTTTGTCGGTGATTTTAAAATACACCCTGTATATATATATATATATATATATATATATATATATACAAGGTGATTCTAAAATAGGTGGTCGAAATTTGGGAGCTGATGCAGGATAGCAATGCAAACAAAAAAGTTCCTATCAATTTGGGTCGTAAAACGCACCATTACCGAGATACAGGGTGTTTAGCTAATTTATTTAATATTTCCGTTAGTTTTCAATAAATAGCTTTCAAATTTGTAGCATTGCCTATAATTCTTATGCCGAATAACGTGATTTATCTAATTTCAATGTATCGTGCAGAAGGCGCTCGTTGCCGCATATTTTTGTGGTTAAAAATGACGTAACTTTTTTCTAACAAAAAGTATCCACTTTTCAAAGGCACGATTGGATTCTGCGATCAATATTGCATAAAAAAGGTATACCTTATTGAGCTCACTATCTGTAACTATTTTCGAATAAAAGTCAATTTCACATTTCAATTCTCAATTATTGGTATTATTACAATTCGGAGAAGTCAGTAATATTATTGAAATAAATGATTATAAACAGATTTGACAGAAAATATGAATAAATTACCGATATTGATATCATTTCAATTCTCAAAGTGTCCTCCATTTTCCTGTATACACTGTTGCAGTCGTCTCATAAGTGAGAATACTACACGACTTAGTCTTTGCTCTTGTACTACTTCATTGAAAGCGTCTTCAATTCGCTGGCGCAGTTCCTCAACAGTTTCAATCAACTTATGAAACGCAATATCTACAACCAGAATTATTGGGGAACGAATTATAGGACCATATTTTTTTGAAAACACGGTCAATTGAGATTCATTTTTAAACTTCTTGCGCAACAAATTTGAAACTTTTATTGAAGATGTGGCTGCAATTAGATGGCGCTCCTCCGCATTTTAGCAGAAACGTTAGAAATTATTTAAATATCCAGTTTCAAAACAAATGGATTGGAAGAGGAGGGCCGATCTCCTGGCCTGCAAGATCGCCTGACTTGACAAAGCTGGACTTTTTTCTTTGGGGTTGGATTAAATAGAAAATCTGTCAATCTCCTCCAACGACTGTAGATGATATGAAAGCAAGAATTAGAGACGCCATTCAAAATATACATGTTTCCACGTTAGGAAAAGTAAATTTGTCGTTTATTCAAAGACTTCATGTTTGCCAGCAACAAAATGGTGTTCACATTAACCATTTGTTATAATTTTAAGTGTTTGTATTTCAGTTAATATGTTTTTTAGTTTCTTATGTATTCATAGCTTGCATTGACCGACTAATATTTACTCTTCTTCAGCGTTATCAACGAAAAAAATTGAACAAACTTAAATATCTCCGAAACTATTAGAGATAGGTATAGAACATATTTAACAGAAATGAAAGCCGACTAATAGACGAAGACAAGGCATGAAAAAAATATAGGGTGTGCCATTTAAAAAAATGAACATATAGCATTTTCAAATTTATGTTATTGAATTAATTTTGTGATCACCGTGTATATTGAAATTCAATTTTGACAATAGATTAAAGTAAGCTCATGTATGAATAAATTCTATACGAAAGATTATTTTTTTATCTTTAAAAATAACTGAGATACGCCTACTTGAATTACTACATTAAAATGTCAGTTTTTAGTAAATGTAAAATTATAAGGAGAATCGTAAAATAAAATAATATATAGGGTGTTCTATTTAAAAATCAAAAGTTCTATATTTTACCGCTTTTATATTACACACACACACACACACTGTAGAAACCAAACTATTTTTAGATTATGCAGCTTATAAAAATAGACAACTTTCGTATTTAAACTTATCTTCTAAGTTTAATGGCTAAGGAGCTATCGACCGAATACGCGCTATTGGGACACCCTGTATATATAATTGCGGATTTGCATTGTAATTAAAGAGGCAATTCAAAAGTATGTAAAATAAGAATGTACTAAAACTAATACTTTTGGAGATATTTAAGTAACTCGCATTTAAGTAGTTGTGTAAATGAAACATGTCTGGTAACTATCCGATCAAGGTTGAATAAGCACCACATATGTTGTATTTGTTTAACATTTACTGCAGTGTTTGCTTTCAGTTTTTTTTTTTTTAAATTGAGAAACATTCCCTTCAAGTAAGAGTTAAAATTAATTTTGTGCTTGCAGCTTGTTACAATTGTTTATTAGCTTCCAATTTTACGCGCAAAACGAAGATAACTGATCGAGAGCATCCTGTTTAAGAATTGTTAAAAGTTACGAGCAAGATTTTATTATAGGAAATGTATAATACACAAAAAAGAGGTAGTAAAACCAGTTATCGGAAATGAAGATAACTATATAAAAGTATTGCAGTCTTTCCCAACATAATGCGATTACCCAGTATAATAAAAAACAGTACAATATTATTGGGCATCGCGAGTCGACGCGCGCAACTGCGAATTCTCGCAAAACTATTGTTTCTCGACGTGTGATACTCAAAATCTTTTTGTGTCGACGTTATTAATTAATTAAAACTATTTTTGTAAATTTGTTCGTGCGCCATCATATTGACAGCACTGCAAATCAACTTGTTAAACGGCTTTAATAACTATGACAGTTGTCAGTCAGTAAATGTTTATGTATGAAAAATCAGTACTGCCAAACTTAAAATGTTGAAGTTTTGCCGGCTTAGGTAAGATATGGAGGTTTAGAAAGTTTCTTTCCGAACGGAAACCGACAAATATAGTGATAAATAAGTGCTTAAAATTACATAGTTGCATAAATAAATGTTTATTTTGTATTTTTATATTAGTCATGATATGTTAATTTAAGAATTAATTCCTTTTAATAAATTGAGTATTAAGTAAAGTATTTTCTGTGTTTTAAAAAATTTACCTCAGCGATTAGGCCATATCAAAATCGCTAGATATTATCCGCGTCGAATTTGAATTATGGCGTGATTAAGTAAACATATTTACTTTTCTGACGCTAGTCTTACTTTCGTTTAAAGAGTTTGAAGCTGTAGTTTATGTTTACTGATATTATACAGGTAAACATAAACTGCAATTTTAAACCCTAAAAAAATTAATATTATAGGTATTAGGCATGATAAGCGATTTCAACAAGTGAGTAAAAGATTCTGCTCCATAAAATATGGTATTTAGTAAACTAAAACCGGTTTATAACTGTGAAATGAATTTTATTTGCTCGTTTTCTTTACGAAAGATTAAAAGACCAAGGACGCATACTTACAGTATACCGTGCTTTATTAAAAAAAAAACAGAAACAATAGAAAGAAGTAACAAAAATAAAAGACATTGGGCAAAGGACTATTATGTCTAAATCCAAAACGCGCTATAACATACAAAATTAAGAATGATGACTTTTAGAAATATAAACAATCTATTACAAACATAAATTAACTGTATAATTAATTTATTCATAATATATTTACATACGCAGGTATTTAAAAGGTGAAATGTTTTTGAAGACATTTTGGTTGTATATGTGGTTATAAGAATGTTAATGACAGAAAAAGTGAGATTTAGAAAGTTCACTAATAACGTACCGGGTGGACCAATAAGCCGACCCTCCAACTATATCTCAGTAACTGTTTATCGTACAGCGTTGGAAAAAAATTTCCTTAGTGAAAACGGCCAAGGGAAATAGCTGGAAATAACTTTCAAGTTTCTAGCCCATAGATAAAAGTCTATTTCCTCTTCCAATCCATTTATATGGATATTAAACGTGGAGTTCATAATATTATAAGAAACCTACTTGTTATGCTTTAAAATCCTTAGAACGGTAGTTTTTGGTATGTTTAATTCTGCAGAGATTTGCCGACTACTTATATGTGGATTCTGTTGAATTAAAGAACTAAAGTTGACTACTGTCAATAAATAAACAATTTGCAGCCCCTGTCAACTTTATTTCGCAGCCTTCTTAGTTTAACAAATTGTGAAAATACTGACATATGTCATATTTTGTTATTTTAAATTATAAAACAGAGTGAGCCAATACTACTTGCGTATGTTTACGCGTTTTTACTTATATCGCGAGTTAGACAAACGATATCGACATGCGGTTTGCGCCATATTGTTACGAATTTAATCAGTTTCCGTTGTAATTTACAATACTTAGGTGTTTGCGACAATTAAAACTAAATGCAATTGTTTTATAGTAGATGTAATTGGTTCATCTACGCCGTTTCGAATGAGAATAATTTCGTTAAGATCAGTTGATCCAAACCAAAGTTGTAGGCATTTATTCATACAGACATTCCCACTCTCCCCCGTCCTTTATTTGAAAAAAATAAAGAAAAAAGTAGTCAACAAAACTTGTGCAGAAATTATGCATTATTCTAATTTACTTATTTAATACCTACTATGATTGGACACATTTTATAAAAAAATTGTTTTTAAATTTTTCTATAAAGATTATGCCCTCTAGCGTGAAAGCTAGAAACTTGAAAGTTATTCCCAGTGATTTCCCTTGGCCGTTTTTACTAAGGAAATTTTTTCCCAAAGCTGTACGATAAACAGTTCCTGAGATATATCCGGAAGATCGGCTTATTGGTCCACCCGGTGTAAGTTTAAAAACATTACACTTAAGTCTACCATAGAGAAACAAATTATCAAATTTGTCCAAATATCTGAAAAACTAAACATACGAGGCCTGTAAATAAAGTAATGAGATACAATCTGACATGGACTCTATCTGCTTCAAAACAGTTCCCTGTTCCCACACAACGTTTCATCCGGTTTTTCCACTTTTCATAGGAGTGCTGGAACTGGAAAATCCCTCAGCTCGTCGGTTACAGTTTTTATAATGTCTTCTACTGTTCCAGAACGTTGTCCTTTGAGGTGGTTTATCAATCTGGGGAACCGGAAAAGTCACATGGGCTCAAGTCAGGAGAATAGGGTGGTTGAGGAACGACGGGAATGTTTTTGTTTGTCAAAAACTCGCTAATTGAGAGTGCAGTGTGACAAGGTGCATTGTTATGATGCAGCATCCAGTTGTCTTTGATGGCAGGTCCCACACGGGCAACTCTTTTACGAAGTCGTTTAGTAGCATTCTCACCGAGTTTAACACAGAATTTGATCGCATAAGGTTCCTCGTAATTTATTACACTCATTTTTGAACGCACAACAAAAACATGTTTTACAAAAAATTTGCTTACCTGTCACTTGATAACAATAGACAAAAAATATTAATATTTACTATTTTATTAGTTGTTCAGCTAAACATATGTCTACTTGCCAGAGTTACAGTATTGCCAGATTGACTATAAAAATATCAGTCTCGTTACTTTATTTACACACCTCGTACAACAAAAACAAACTACGCCTGTTTCAGCATAAAATATTCCAAAACTTTCACAATTTAACCCTTCTCGCTTTCTTTTATCTTTAATACAGAAATAGTATGCAACTAAATAATTTTGTGTAGTAATAAATAATGTGCAGAATGTGGTCTAATAAAAAGGATAGATATATAGGCACAATGTATTTATATACGCCTTTTTATTAATTAACTTTTTACGTCACGTAAAAAACTGAAACACCTGTACTGTAGTACCTACATTTGTTGAATTGATCTATTACCAGTGGATTAAGATTTAATATAATTAAATCTCGAAGTAATTAAAAATTACTCTTAATTTTATTAAACACATAAACAAAAATATGAAAATGTAAACTTTCACCATTAACACTCATAATAAAATACTTATCTTTTTTGGTAGTTGTATTTAATTATCATCTAAACGTTCAATAACACTTAGTTATCTTAGTAGTAATATTTGTAAAAATTGTTAAAAATTTTTACAAATATTACTACTGACGAACATAACTGTAAGTGTTATCGAAACGTTTAGATTGTATAATTTAAATACACCATTAAAAACCCAAAAAAAAGATAAGTAACATAAACAAAAAGTTTACCTCTAGTAGATTTAAACCTATAACTTGTACTTTGCAAGAGTACCGCTCTAACCAACTGAGCTATCGAGCTACAAACCCCTATCGATGTAAATTTTGTTTTTATATACAGTGTGTGCAAAGTTGGTCTGTGCAGTATTGCTATCTTGGAAACTATAAGAGATCGAAAGACGGATAAATAGAGAAAGTTTTAGAGAATTTTGAGCCCACTAAAATGCCATTGTGAAATCTCAAATATTTTTCAAAATATTCGAAAAAACTGAAAATCGACAATTTCTATTTTTAACCGTATCTCTTTTATTTGAACAGATATAAAAAAGAAATTACACTTTGCCATTGCCAGTTTTTAGCCTTTATTCATTAGTGACAGAAAAAAACTAATCCGATGTTTCGTCGATTAAAAACCATTATCAACTTAATTTTTTCACATGGGGCGGAAATTAGCTAATGGTATAAAATGATAATTCGACCTTTCGACCATCATTCTTGACATTTTCAAATATTTATTACGATATCGAAAAAGCCTTTCCAAGTCTTGTCTTAAACAATGACAGATAAATAACTCTCTTATTAAGTTTAAATTTAAGTAAACACATACATTTACTTCAAGTGAAAATATTTAGAAAAATGTGAAAAATCCTATAAAACACTTAAAAATTAACTACAGCTAAATAATGAATTCGATTATTGTAAATTTCTGGTAGTAGGCTTTGATGAGTTTAAAACAATTATTGTATAACAATTATGTTATTTGTCAAAAGACTACAATAGTTTCTCACATTTTAATGAACATTGTTTGAAAATGGCGTTAAATTATTCTAACGAAGAAAATTTTGATATATTAGTGTGCTATATCAAAAATAAAGGAAATGCTACCAGAGTTAGTGATGACTATTTTCAAATGCATCCCGAAAGAAGACAACCCGGCAGAAATCATTTTAATAATGTAGTAAGAAATTTAATAGAATTTGGAAGTTTTGAAAAACCACGTTCAAAAAAGTATGCGACCGATAATGAGAATCGTAACGGAAATACTTTGGAATATTTTGACGAAAATCCGAAATCTACAGTACGATATTGTGGCACGGAGTTTCATATTCCAAAATCCACTGTACAGAATGTTTTGAAAGTTGTTAAATATCATCCTTACAAGCCAACTTTTCTGATAAAGTTGTATGGACAGATGAGACATGTTTTACCAACTGTGAAGTCTTCAATAAAAAAAATCATCGTTACTGGGCCCGTGAAAATCCACATATTCGCGACCCACGCCGACTTCAAGTACGATTTGGTTTTAATGTGTGGGTGCGGAATGATTGGTAAGTAATATCTTTGTTTGAGTTAATTGAGTACAATTTAATTAATTAACTACGACTCATTTTTTTAATATTCCCAATTAATTTTAGGAAATCGTCTGATTGGTCCATTTATTTATGACCACACGTTAACAGGACAATGATACCTTTTAATGTTACAAAACCTAATCATTCCATCCATTCGTGAAGCTGTTCCCCCTGATGAATTTAATCATTTGTGGTTCCAACAAGATGGATGCCCCGCACATAATTCAGGGGAAGTCCGAGAATTTTTACGGGACATTTTTTAGTAAAAGAATAATATCCAACGGCGGTTCTGTGCGTTGGCCTGCTAGGTCTCCGGACCTTACCCCATTAGACTTTTATTTAGGGGGATATGTCAAAAATGCGGCGTATGAATTTGATCCCCCAGAAAATAGGCAAGTTCTGGAACACCGAATTATTAATATTATTGAAAATATTAATCGTAATACAATACGTCGAGTAACAAGAACTGTCGCAAAAAAATGTGGAAAGTGCATTGAAAAAAATGGTCGACATTTTGAATAACAGTATGTAGAACTAATGTCGGTTTTATAACTATCCTGTAAAATACATTTAATATTAATATAAAATACTATAAAAATTATTTGATATTCTAGCGTTGTAAAATGTATGATTCATTGCTAAAATGTTTTTTAATTACTTTTTAGTCATAATTTTATGGTTTAAATGAGTAACATTTAACATAATACCCTAATAACTACTATGTGTGTTTTGAATATTCCCCATTATTTTCACTCCTTTGTTTGAGCAATTGATTTATGAATACCAAGTAAACATTTGAGTATTTTTAAGATAAGTTTTGGAAAGGCTTTTCGATATCGTAATAAATAGTTATCTACGAATAGGTAGCTACTGTTCATAAGAGATTACTTGATGCAATAATTGTTTTAAACTCATCAAAGCCTACTACCAGAAATTTACAATAATCGAATTCATTATTTAGCTCTAGTTAATTTTTAAGTGTTTTAATAGGATTTTTCACATTTTTTTAAATATTTCACTTGAAGTAAATGTATTGTTAGGTGTTTACTTAAATTTAAACTTAATAAAAGAGTTATTTATCTGTCATTGTTTAAGACAAGGCTTGGAAAGGCTTTTCTGATATCGTAATAAATCTACGAATAGGTAGCTTTTGTTCATAAGAGATTACTTGATGATGCTTTTGATGAGTCGAAACGTCCTATTATGAATTACGAGTTGAAATAAATATACATTTGCAGAATAAATTGCTTTGCTAGTTTTTTTTCACAAATGTTTCATAAAAAAAAATATTTGAAAATGTCAAGAATGAGGGTCGAAAGGTCGAATTATCATTACGTATTTATACATCGTTGGATTTAGAATGAAAAAAGGAATCATTTTATACCATTAGCTAATTTCCACCCCATATGAAAAAATTGAGTTGATGATGGTCTTTAAACGACGAAACGTCGGATTAATTTTTTTCTGTCACAAATCAATAGAGGATAAAAAGTGGTAATGGCAAAGTGTAATTTATTTTTTTATATCTGTTCAAATAAAAGAGATATAGCTAAAAATAAAAATTATCGATTTTCAGTTTTTTCGAATACTTTGAAAAATATTCGAGATAGCCTTGATTTCAGAATGGCATTTTAGTGGGCTCACAATTCTCTCAAACTCTCTGCATTTAACCGTCTTTCGATCTCTTATAGTTTCCAAGATAGCAATATACTGCACAGACAAATTTTGGACACACTGTATGTAGAACTGATGTAAATTCTAAATATAATGTTTTGAACTTATTCGTTCATAACAAAACTTATAATGAATCTCGAAGTGCATTCACTTTATTTTTGATTAAAGAATTTAGCTACATTTTTCAACCAATTATAACTAAAAGTTCATCTTAACTGCAAGATTATTTGCAAATTAAGGAGAAAACTGATAAGACACATACAACAGGAATGTGGTAGTTGTAATGTGGTCTCCGTCGGAATGATCACACATGAACTAAAGAACATTATACGGTGCTCTATTTTAGACACATTAATTTAATCTTAACAAACATTTATACCCAAGACTGAAGAAGAAACAAATCCTTAAAATGCCTGCAGATTAAACAACTTCTAACCTATAAGCATAAAAATTTACCTGCAAGGTAAACGTTATGGACAAGTCTACACATTTTCTTTACATAATAAGCAAATTTAAAATAATAGTTGTAAGCTGTTAACAGTTATAGTTTGCCTGAAGGGGACCATTTAGTTATAATTGGTTGAAACATATCGCTAAATTCTTTAATTAAAAATAACATTGATGTACATGTCGGTGCAATAATACGAATAAATAGCACGTCGCAACTAAAATACAATCAGAAGGTAAACTTTTAATTTTTATTTTAATACGGGATTTACTGATAAACAAAAAAAGGGGATTTTGTAGTATAGCTTTGTGTTGAGCGGAAGAAATAAATGAATTTGAAAATAAAATATATTTTGTTTACATTATTCCATTATTTTTACGTGCAACATAAATAAGATGCATACTTATATTGATTCGTGTTATAGATAAGAGTCTATTTTCAATAGTCATATAATTACCTGATTGTGGCAGAAGTTTAATTTTTAGGCAAAATAAACAATACAACCACATCAAGACAGTTGTTATGCAGAAAAACAATTAGAGGAAAAACCCGCTCAACAGACAATTATATTTATTATGCTATCATTTATTCTTAAAAATTACTCAATTTGACGATGTAGACACATTTACAATGATTGGTGGTTACAGATTAACGGATTAAATGAAATAAAATAAATAAAAAAAAAACTAAACTGCGCAGACTGTAACAAAAAATCTAGTCCTACACACGAAACAGAGTGGAGTTAGAAGTAAATCACCCGTAGATATTGTTGTACGGAGTGCATATTTTAGAATATTTTAGATATCTATAAATATCGAATATATGACTCATCGATGTAAAACATAAATCTGCTGTACAATTCATATTAGCGCACTAAAACGTGTGTCGTGATTAAGAAGCAGCATCTGTCACTCTTGTGTTTTGAAATTATTGTTTATGCGTTTTTGCTTTACTTGTTATAAAGAAGTTTTTCTCAAAACTTCTCTAGAACTTGTACAGTGAATTATCGGTAATTTAGTAACATTTTTACATAAAATTAACAAAATTTTAGATATGCTACGTAATAAGCACCTTAAATCTCAAGCATAGTTGGTAGTTATGAACGTGTTTAATTATTTTTAACGGGAACGTGACAATCAGGGGACACTCGTTCCATGTGAATCTGTTATGTAGGTGTCTAGTACATTATTGTGTAAAATATGATACATGGAAGGACTGACTACCTTTAGCCCGCGTCTCAAGCATGTGGGGTTAGTATAAATACAGTTAGTGCTATACAAACAAAGGTTACAGAAGCCCAAAAAGAAAATAAACCTCCACCGTTACCAGGTAAGCAGAGAAAACGTACGAAAGTCTATCCAAGTTGATGACTATGTGAAGGATGCTGTAAAGAGAACAATTTACGAAATGCAATTCAAAATGTAAATATAAACATGCAAGACATGTCTAGCACTATACCTGTTTTTGTAGGTATACATGTTACGCTGGCATCATTACAAAAAGAATTAAGCAATAGTCGAGTTTTCGATTTCAGTAGATCAAGTTTAAGACGTCTCTTACATTCCATTGGCTTTTCATCTCAAGTAGATGATGGTAGGAGAGGTTTACTGGAACAATCACATATTGCCAATCGTGTACGATTCTTAAGAGAATATTACAAAAATAAAGAAAAAAAATTATACAATCCTGTATTCTTAGATGAAACTTGGATTTTCAGTCGAGGATCGCACAAAAGAAACTGGCATGATAAATCTAACGAAAGCGTGAAGAAGAAGCCAATGGGTGAAAGAAAAAGGTTTGTTGTAATTTAGTTATTACATTATAATTCCTACTAAATAACTGTATTTTTAGATTTAGATTTAGATGCAGGTAATGAAGATGGATTTATTTCCGATGCTTCACTTTTGTTCTCTACAAAGTCATAAGGTGCAGACTATCATAGAGATATGTGTGCGAAGTTGTTTATAAAATGGTTAGAAAATAATTTAACTGCAAACTTAAAAGAACAATCTTTAATTGTAATGGACAATGCTAGTTGTGGTTCCAAACTTCTAGAAAAAATTCCAAATAATTCATCTAAGAAGGAAGAAATATGTAATTTTCTATTAAAGCACAACATCGCTTATGATCCTAGCATGTTTAAAAAAGAATTACTGCAATTAGTTGCAGATAATGCGATACCAAAGGCGTACGAAATAGATGAAATAGTGTGGACACAGAGTATTACGGTTACTACCATATCACTGTCCATTTAATCCAATTGAACTGATGTGGGTAAACTGCAAAGAACACTACAACAAAAATATAGGAAGACACAATTCCAAATTTAACGATGACCATGGAAAAGAAATATGGATGGAATCCTTGCAACAAATTGATGGGACATATTGGCAGAAATGTATTAAACATGCTGAAGCGTCTATGTTAGAGTGGTGGTAAATTGGAAAATATTTTGAGGTTGTGCAACCATTAATCATATTTGTTAACGATTCGACTTCTGAGAGTGACACTGATAGTTTTTTAATTTAAATGTTTTAATTCCAATGTAATATAATTATTCTAATTTCTACATAACATATTGATAACTCTACAATAGGTGGACTGAATACATGTACTGATTTATGGAAATTGCTTTTCATTTAATTTGGAGCAATATGAAATCTATTTAAACTATGTGCTAAATTAAAATACTAAACATTTATGTTATCGTAAAGTATCTACAAGCATTATGTTGATTACAAAGCAATAATTATGCTTCTAGAAGGGTTGTTATACATCTTGAGAATAACAAACTAATTGCAACTTTTATCAATTTTTCCACCTGCAATGATTTAATTTATAATAAACAAAAAAGTATTTGTTTACTTACAACTATATAGTTAGGTGTTATGATGATATGTAATCATAATCAAACCATGTCCTAAATTATGACAATTCACTGTTGCAATTTTTCTAGTTTAAAATATAAAAAACATTCAATAATTTTCAACTTTCTTTGACATTTTATGGAAATTTATGTGGAGACATCTGCTGATAAAAATATTAACTAAAAGATACTTTGCTGATTTAATGAAGACTTACGCGCTTAAATGTTAGTTCGTGTAATTTTGAATGAGTCATACCCAACTTTATTTGAATCAAACTATATTTCCGAATATTTCGATATTGGTGTTTTGGGATATAACTCAGATATTACATGTGATATGGCATTATATAAGTTTGTGCATGTTCTTTTCGAACGCGTCTTTCTTTTATCAACAGTTAATCTAAAATTACTTATTAACTCGATTCCCAAAGATAAATATTTGTTAAGGGCGACATTAAAAAATGAGTAACGAATTTGTGACGGAATCCTATCTTTAAAAAAACTTTGGATCGAGTGTACAAAATTTGGTTTTTTATATTCTTTCTAAAAGTGTGGAAGAATTGATTATGGTCAATGGAGCGAGTTAGGGCATAATTGAAAATGAAAATTGTTTTTCTGTAAATTTCTTACCTATCGTTCATAAAGATCTGAATCAAATTGAGGATGAGTTTTGACAAGTACGTATTATATTGAATACCGGAAGAAAAACGTTTAAGTAGCATGATAAAAATATTGCACAACTAGATGAACTAGCTAATGGAGTTAAAGCTTGAAACAGAGTTAAATTTAAAGTATTATTCAGATTCCACTTCTTCGCACTCTGCACAAAATCAATATTTTAACGAACGCAGTTTCTCAAACTAATCGTAAACGGAAATAATGTGGTCGTGAAGAAAAATCCTTTTGTTGGCTCCTTAATAATGGAAAAAGGAAAGGTTCAAATCGATTATTGAGAGTGCGAGGCAATCTCGGAAAGGATGATTAAGTAACGTTTTCGTGGTTGATAATAATTCATTTCTATCAATAGCTAATTCCGAATAACATCGCGATGATCAACTAACACCAGAAGATGTGGTGAAAGACGTTGATCTCATATATAAGAATATAATAAAAAAATACCGAAATGATTAATAAAGTTGAAAACGCTAAAACAACAGCTTTCAGTATCAATCACGAGTAAAAACCCATACATTCACACATACATGACCAAGATCCGAAAACTGTTAGTGGCGATGTAAATAAAGATGAGACAGTGCCTAAAACCATTAACCAAAAACATAGATTTTTTGGCCCAATTGGTATAGATAAGAAATGTAAAGATCTAAGAAATTACAGGCAATTCCTCCTCCCATTTCATTTCTAGCTAAAACTATGAGTTTGTTTCTACGAGGGATGTCCGGTTACTAAGGTATATGTGTGCGACACACCACCTACGTTGCTCCGATCAGGTTGAAACTTGCACGCACTTTAGATATGCATATGTACTGCATAGGTGGCTAATGTCATTGTTTTAGATTGTGTACAATGTGCTCAGTGACAGTCGCAAAATGTCAGTTCCAATCACAAATTTGAAGTGCGAACGCTCATTCGTTTTTTGCTTGCAAATAATGGAACACCTACCGAAATTCATAAAAAAAATACTGAGCACATACGGAGAAGGCATTATGAGTTGAAAACAAGTTCATGTTTGGTGTCAGCAGTTCAAAAGTGGACACAAATCTGAACGATGATCCTGAAGGTTTGCGACGAAAACCATCAACAACAAAAGTGGATGAGAATCAATTAAAGGTGGACATACTGATTCGAGAAGATCGTCGGTTGAAAATACAGGAAATTGCTCTACTGGCCGGCATTCCTAAAAGCTCTGTTCAAGAAATCGTATTTCAACTAGACTATCGAAAAGTTGCCGCGAGATGGGAACTAAAACTGTTGACCGACCAACACAAAATGCAAGGAGTGGCGGTGGCAATGGAACTTTTAACGCGTTATCGTCAGGAAAACGGATTTCTAGAGTCTATAGTTACAGGAGACGAAACCTGGGTACACGACCATAATCCCCAATGAATAAAAGACTTGTTGACGTGGAAGCATGTGAGTTCACCAACACCGAAAAAATGTAAAGTTCAGCAGTCTGCAAAAAAGACAATGGCAACTGTGTTCTGGGAGATGCAAGGTATTTTGCTCATAGAGATTTTACCACCGAAAACGACAATCAACAGCGATATTTATTATCAAACTCTCAACAAACTACACCAAGCCATTCGACAGAAACGAAGAGGAAGGTTGACAAAACGAATCAGGTTGTTGTATGACAATACAAGACCGCACACCTCAGCTGAGACAAAGGTCTGACTTCAGAAACACAATTGAGAAGTTATTGTGCATCCGCCCCATAGTCCAGACCTGGCTCCTTCTGATACCCTCGTATTTCGATTTTTTAATAAAGATGCGTTCATCAGAGAGTAATTTATCATAATTTTACTAGACCGGCATACGCATGATGTAAAAAGACCAGGTGTAGCGATGCGCATAATGGCCGATGGAAGAAGAATAGACAGCCAATCAAATTTTTATCCAGAATGTAGCGCCATATTTAAATGCAGAATTAGTCACACAAATTTGTAATATATAATACAAAATTATAATAATCATAAATTAAATGGCAGGAGGTTAATTGCATCCAAGTGCTAATAATGACAAAGTCATAGTAGGTAATATGTAAATTGTGAATTATCAAAAATCTTTTACTGTATGCACGTTGGAACTTTGAATAATTCACAATTTACTTATTACTATGACTTTGCTATTATTAGCACTTAGAGGCAATTAACCTCCTTCTTTTTAATGTATATTAATTTAACTGCCTAAAAGCAACTTTTCTATATTCCATTCTTGTGGGTCTGTATGAAACATGGAAAATTCAATCTTGCAGGCACTTTGGCACAAAAGTGACTAGTTACATAAATATATATTGAATTATATTACTCAAAACTAATAAGGTACATACAGTTTAGGATTGAATCGAGTGAAACTAGCTCCCTCGATAGCTCAGATAGTTAATAAGTAGTGGTCGTGGGCCTTGCAGGCACCTAGCCACAAAAGTGACTGGTTACATAAATATATATGAATTATATAACATCAAACAAAAAATAAAATATTTAGTGTCTCTCATACGATTATATTGCGTATAATTTTTGCAACTTACAATACAGCACGTTCGCATTGGAGCTCCGCAAAACATAACCTAATATTTTGGTATTTTAAGGTTATATTATGTTATAATTTATACATGTTGCCATGTTGCTTTTTGTATTTTGGATAAATTTCTGATTGGTGGTTACTGCGCATGGTCCTTTTACATCATGGGTATATGTACGGTAGTACATATACTCGACCAGTGTTTCTAAAATACAATGATATAAACAAGACAATGCAATTTCCTTATTATTAGTAATATTTTTTCCTAATTTCGAATATTTTTGCAAATTGTCCTATATTTTTGGATATTCTTTAAAATAAATGGATAGAGTAATTTCGGGTGATATGATATAGTGGGGTAATATGGAATAGCCGTGTATCTCAAAGATGAGTGCTTCCGTCTGTGTTTCAATACCTACACTAACTTAATATAGGCTCCCTAATGTCGGTAATAATAATTAGCTTAGACATTCTCCAGTCTCAAGTTGACAGAATGCGTAATTAGATATTTTGTGCTTGCAAAGTTTTTGACCGCCGAGGTTTAAACTTTTATGTGCTTTATTTGTTTGTAGATATCGTTAATTTCATCAGGTAAGTTTGTGTTAGTGTTAAATGGTAGATTTACAGCAAAATTAGTGATGTAGTTTTAGAAATAAATGTTGAGGCGAAGTTTGTTTTTGCAACAAGTGTTTCGGGTATTATGGGATATTCCATATTTTACGCCTGAAAGGTATCTCATATTACCCTCCATTTTTAGCTAGAAGTGAATAAATCTGTTATTTAAAAACTGAATTTTGCAGATATCATATCGGGGAAGAAGAGGAATCAATGGGATCCTGATAATATGCAAAAAACTATAGAACTAGTTAGAAGTAAAATTTTAGGGTATTTAGCTGGCGCAAAGTGGTATAATGTACCTCGTTCGACTCTTTTCGTTTAAGAAATCGAGATGGATCACCGAAAACTGTTTGCTACATTGTTTTAGGCAGAAAACCAGTTTTACCGCCGGAAATGGAGGAAGAACTTGTTCGGTACTTGTTGACCATGGATAACAAGTATTTTGGCTTGACCGGACGAGATATAAGGGCTATGGCATTTCAACTGGCTACACGAAATAATTTAAAGTATGCATTTCCATTTTTGCGACAGTCTGTTGGAAAGGACTGGGTTTACGGTTTTATGAAGAAGCACAAGGGCATGATAAGCTTCAGAAAAACCAAAGCGTTTTTGATCTTCTTGAAAAAGTAATGTCCGATAAGAACTTTCCACCTGATAAGATATTCTATGTCCACGAGCCGGGATTGTGTATCGTTCTATCGAAGTGCGCAGATGTAATATCCATGAAAGGAAAACTAAAGGTAGGTGCACTAACATCCGCTGAACGGGATTCTTTGCTGACTGTAGTTGTATGTATTAATGCTGCAGGTGGATTTGTGCCGCCAATGACTATTTTTCCACGTAAGAACTTCTGTAGCTGCTTAAGAAAGAAGCACCACCAGGTACAATCTTTTCATTTCACCCGTCCGGTTGGATACAAACCGACCTATTTACAAAGTGGTTTAATCATTTCTTAGGCAAGACAAGGCATACACAAACTTCTCCAGTACTTCTTGTGCTGGATGGACACCATACTCACACCTGAAATTTAGACGTTATTATTAGGGCAAGGAACAACTTTGTGATAATAATTTTCAAGATGCAGCCGTTAGACAAATCAGTAATGGCTGCATTCAAAACTTTCTACAATGAAGAAATTAAATTTTTCCGCGGACGGGGAAAAGGGCCGTAACTCCTTATGATATAAGTGAGCTATTCGGAAGAGCCTATACAAAAGTGCAGACGGCAGAGAAATCAATAAAGGGTTTCAGCTACACTGGGATTTACCCAGTAAGAAGGGATATTTTTTCTGACGAAGAGTGTCTAACTGAACAACAAAAAGAGGCCGTTTCACACGTCCACCAACCACCAACAGTTCCTCCCCAAAACGTCGATCCCATTCGGCAGATAAAGAAGAAAGTTGAAACTAGAGGAAAGAAATCTGGACGCGCGAAAGTAATAACATCTATGCCTAATAAAAATGAGTTAGAGGAATCCATTAATAGTTCACGTGAAAAAGTTGTCAAAAAGGTAACAGATGAAGTTGGTCGGAGTCCTGTAAAGAAGCCTAAAGAAAAAACGTAAAGAACGTTCACCATCAACATCAACTTCAGAATTTAAACCTATTTTTGAAGACAATTCTTCTAGATTATCATCCATTGTAAAAAATTAACCACGAATAGGGGACTATGTTGAGTGTATTTTCTGCGATGAGAAATTCAGCACGAGTAAGACCAAAGAGGTGTGGGTGCAATGTGCTGTTTGTGAAGGATGGGCTCATGAGGCCTGCACCTGTGGTGAAGGGGAGGCGTTTGTATGCGATTTTTGCAAATAAGGACACTTTCGCCTATTTTTGGCTATCCCGTCGTTTCTACTAGATAATAAAACATACATTTTAAAAATAGTTTTCATTTATTTTATTTCATCTCATACACATTTTACTGTATTCCATATTATCCTCCACTTTTTTTTCTTTCAATGGCAAAACACGCTAAGTCTTAGTCATAACTGATACAATGGGCTATTTAATTCTGAGATTTGAGAGCAATAACTGTTGTCTACCCCAATTTATGTTGAATATAAATGGTATTCCATATTACCCGAAATCACTCTATTCTTGGACACTTTTAGATATTTATTAATTTTTGGATATATTTAGATATGATTGTACGTTTTTTCTTAGTGGGTTACCCTTCGACTTGGAGATTTAATTATATCAAAAATAACTATAGTTGACGCCTCTATTTTTAAGTTTATTAAAAAGAAGAAATTGTTATGAAATATATTAAATATTAAATACAATGTGTAATTAAGTAATGTTTGAACTTTGCTGATATAATGAGCTACAATAATAATTATAGTATAATTCAAATTTGGCCTGTTAAATTCCATGCATTAAGCCAATATCATACTTGGGATTTATCCTTTACCACTAACCCTTACAAAAATATTTCAATGTCAAAATTTAATAATTTAAAAAAAGGTTTGCAAATTTATAAAAATATACTCCCCCAGTTTTTGATCAACCTTTAAGAGATTAATTTGTAGCGAATGACATTAAATAACCACGAATACCATGATTCATGGGAAAACTGTTTCACAATTACATGCATTGTGAACAATGAAGGGTGTTTGAGCTACGTTCGTAAATAGAATGTCAATGTAAAATACAACTTTACAATGCTTACTACTTTACCATAATTAAAAATAAGCAAAACCTAAATAACTTTAGATTAGAAAAAAAGAGTATTATGGCGCAGCATAAAAGTTCCGTATATCTGGTTTAATTTTTCCAGCTTGTTATTGAAAACGTTTCTAGGGTGTATAAATGTGGAACGTTCTGTCACATAAAGGTTCAACTGCGGTTGTTTATAGTATCCCCATGTACCGCATTTAAAATACAGTATATAGAATATAGTACTAGAAATTTTTATAAAAAAAAATGTTCTAGCGATATGATGAATCATTGCATGGGTAACTTCCATTACATTTATGATTAAATTCACAACAATTTATGTTCGTTCATACATTTTGTATTTTTTTAACTAGATCTTAAACCAATTATCAAATCCCAATAACAGTGATTGATATTTCGGCATATATTATTGTATACACTAATTTGTTTCCCTGACTATGAATATCTATTAGTAATTATTAAATGACTCACCTTTAGCCCATCCGGTAACAACATTTCCAAGGTATGCAACCTTAAATGAAGGATCAGGTTCAGATATATCAATACTTGCTGATCTCCTTAATCGTAATTTATTGAGTACATTTCTCAGAACTCTTTTTCCTCTATCTTTTCTATATCTATCAGGCATTTCACAATTAAGAACTTCAATAGATACACGTCTTTTCCCAACATTGTTGCATTCAACTGCTGCATCGACTGTATCTTGTGCCATTACAACAGCCACTCACTAATTATACATAAACGTTATACAACACTTTTAAAACTCATTTGATAACGAAAACAGAGCACCGGAGCACACTTAACTTAACACAAATGCAGGAAATGGTTTGTTAGTTCTTGAGATATCAACTTCCTGAATAATTACAAAGCGAATAACCACAATAGAATTATTTATTTAAAACTCGTCTAAGTCATTTTTAATAATTTATTATAGTACGTGCTAGAGTTGTACTTATTCTTGATAATGCACATCTGAAACAAAAAAAAAGGCAATTAATTTTAAGACAAGACACGTACATCAATATAATTTAATAATACTGAACTAATACTAATAGGTTATAACAGTGTTAATTACGCAGTTGTGCAATGAAACTATTTTTGTCCTAGCCATTTCCGCTTCTAACCATAAAATTTTGATTATATTCAATGGTGTCAGTCTTTGGAAAATATATAATAAATAACCCTGAATCGTTCGTAAAGCAGCAGAGAGAAATGTATACTAACTGGAAAATACAATGTTATAAACCAATCTCAAAATGGGTTAATGGGAAGAGATTCAAATGGACGGGCGTAATTTTTCACCATAAAATTGGCATACAAGGTATTAGATAAGCGCGCTAACGCAGGAGCATTTCTTATGATTTTGTTTAAGAACTAAAAAAAGAACTATTGTGAGCCCTTTTTTCTGATTTGTAACATAGTTTTCGGAGTTGAACAACTTTTTTCCAGAAAGAGCATTTGAACTTAACATTTCTGTGTTCGATAGCTGAAAAAATTTATTTGAGCAGTTTGGAATTCTACTTTCACCAGGATAAAAATGCTGAATTATATTAGTGGTGTTTCACACAAGATTTGGTTTAAAAACAACATTGTAGGGCAAAAATACACGAAGGATTACCAAGTATCTTAGCTTCTTGATATACAGGGTGTACCAATAGTGCGTATTCGGTCGATAGCTCCTTAGCCATTAAACTTAGAAGATAAGTTTAAATACGAAAGTTGTCTATTTTTATAAACTACATAATCTAAAAATAGTGTGGTTTCTACAGGGTGTAATATAAAAGCGGTACAATATAGAACTTTTCATTTTTAAATAGAACATCCCATATCTTATTTTATTTTTCGATTCTCCGTATAATTTTACATCCTTTTTACTTACAAGCTAAATCTTACAGTTTTTGAGATATTTGCAAAGTTAACTAAAAACTGACATTTTTATGAAGTAATTCAAGTAGGCGTATCTCAGTTATTTTTAAAGATAAAAAAATAATCTTTGGTATAGAATTTATTCATACATGAGCTTACTTTAATCTATTGTCAAAATTAGATTTCAATATACAGAGTGATCACAAAAATTAATTCAATAACATAAATTTTAAAATGCTATATCTCCATTTTTTTAAATGGCATACCCTATATTTTTTAATGCCTTGTCTTCGTCTATTAATCGGCTTTCATTTCTATTAAATATGTTCTATACCTATCTCTAATAGTTTCGGAGATATTTAAGTTTGTTCAATTTTTTTCTTTGATAACACTAAAGAAGAGTAGAATTAGTCGGTCAAAGCAAGCTATGAATACATAAGAAACTAAAAAAACATATTAACTGAAATACAAACACTTAAAATTATAATAAATGTTCAATGTGACCACCCTTTTGTTGCTGGTAAACATGAAGTCTTTGAATAAACGACAAATTTACTTTTCTTAACGTGAAAATATTTATATTTTGAATGACGTCTCTAATTCTGGTCTTCAAATCATCTACAGTCGTTGGAGGAGCTTGATAGACTTTTTCGTTAATCCAACCCCAAAGGAAAAAGTCCAGCTTTGTCAAGTCAGGCGATCTTGCAAGTCAGGAGATCGGCCCTCCTCTTCCAATCCATTTGTTGTGAAACTGGATATTTAAATAATTTCTAACGCTTCTGCTAAAATGCGGAGGAGCGCCATCTAATTGCAGTCACATTTGTCTAAGGGTTTGTAAACGTAAATCTTCAATAAAAGTTTCAAATTCGTTGCGCAAGAAGTTTAAAAATGAATCTCCATTGGTGTTTTCAAAGAAATATGGTCCTATAATACTTTCCCCAATAATTCCGGCCCAAACATTAAGTGACCAGCGGTGTTGATGATCAACAGGAATTATAAATCTGGGAAGAATCCCAGAGAACAGTATCGTAATAATGGAAATTATGTCTATTAACGTATCCATTTTTATGGAAAGTAGCTTCATCAGTAAATAAGATCGTGCTAAAATAGTTGGGTTTTTCTAAATTTTTATTTATGGCCCAATTGCAAAAGTTTAATCTATTAACGAAGTCATCCTTGTCTAATTCTTGTGCAAGTTGGACATGGTATGGATGATATTTATATTTTTTTATAATTTTATTAACTGATGTTTTTGAAACTCCAACTTCTAATACCAATTGTCGACAAGAAACGTAAGGATTTTCAATCACGGATTGAAGAACTAAACGTTCATTACCTTCGTTAATTGCGGTTCTTTCTCATTCTAAATTGTCTTCGTAATGAATACTGACTGTTTACTCGAAACGCTCTTTCAATCTTGCAAATGCTGAAACTTGCGGGTGTCGTGCTCATAAATTCGATGAGCTAAAAGACAATTTTTATCGCTTTCACCAAGGACGTAAATCATATTAATAAGTTCTTCTTTCGAAAAATTCATTTTGTAATTTAGGAAGTAAGTATACAATACTACACAAATATTAGCACTGTTTGACAAGTTTGATTTCTTCATTTGTTTTCGTTCATCTTATGTTTTACGCATTTTGATTAAATTGTTTAATTTTACGATGAATCGTTTAAAAACATCTCAAATATCTCTTAAAAATGGTGGTTTCATACAATATTTATTATAATTACAATTTATGTATTTCAGTTAGTGTTTTTTAGTTTCTTATGTATCCACAGCTTGTTTTGACCGACTAATGTTACTCTTCATCAGTGTTATCAACGAAAAAAATTGAACAAACTATTAGAGATAGGTATAGAACATATTTGATAAAAATTAAAGCCGACTAATAGACAAAGACAAGGCGTTAAAAAATATAGGGTTGTTGAATTAATTTTTGTGATCACCCGTTTATTCAAAGACTTCATGTTTGCCAGCAACAAAATGGTGGTCGCATTGATCATTTATTACAATTTTAAGTGTTTGTATTTCAGTTAATATATTTTTTAGTTTCTTATGTATTCATAGCTTGCTTTGACCGATTAATTTTACTCTTCTTCAGTGTTATCAACGAAAAAAATTGAACAAACTTAAATATCTCCGAAACTATTAGAGATAGGTATAGAACATATTTAATAGAAATGAAAGCCTATTAGTAGACGAAGACAAGGCATTAAGGGTGTGCCATTTAAAAAAATGAAGATATAGCATTTTCAAATTTATGTTATTGGATTAATTTTTGTGATCACTCTGTATATTGAAATCTAATTTTGACAATAGATTAAAGTAAGCTCATGTATGAATAAATTTTATACCAAAGATAGAACATATTTAATAGAAATGAAAGCCGATTAATAGACGAAGACAAGGCATTAAAAAATATAGGGTGTGCCATTTAAAAAAATGAAGATATAGCATTTTCAAATTTATGTTATTGAATTAATTTTTGTGATCACTCTGTATATTGAAATCTAATTTTGACAATAGATTAAAGTAAGCTCATGTATGAATAAATTTTATACCAAAGATTATTTTTTTATCTTTAAAAATAACTGAGATACGCCTACTTGAATTACTATATAAAAATGTCAGATTTAGTTAACTGTGCAAATATCTCAAAAACTGTAAGATTTAGCTTGTAAGTAATTCTTATAAAAAAGATGTAAAATTATAAGGAGAATCGAAAAATAAAATAATATATAGGGTGTTCTATTTAAAAATCAAAAGTTCTATATTGTACCGCTTTTATATTACACCCTGTAGAAACCAAACTATTTTTAGATTATGCAGCTTATAAAAATAGACAACTTTTGTATTTAAACTTATCTTCTAAGTTTAATGGCTAAGGAGCTATCGACCCAATACGCGCTATTGGGACACCCGTATACGCAATTATTACACTATTCTTAGTTAGCAACTACAATTCTTTGTAAAAGTGCTACTTTAAAAAATAAAACTCAACAATCAGAGTACATTATCATGTTAATACGTTTACTAGTTAAAGAATAAATATCAGTTTCATATAAATGATCAATTAAAAAAATTAAAAAACAGTTTCAAAAAAGCTGCACAAATGAAAACGTTTTGTTAATATACTTTCACATACAACCTAAGAATATTCCTGCGGCTACGATTTGGGACCAGTATTCAATATAGAAAGCGACCTTAATCATGGGTATAACTTTGGCATTAAACAATTTAAATAAATTCATGGAAATCAGCCGAAAAATATAAAACCCTACCTATGAAGAAAACCATCAATTTTGGAAGACGTTCCAGATCACCAATTTTTAATGATAAAAGTGAGTAATTTTATGGTTTTCAGTGTATTAGAGACCGTACTCCAGATTTCACATACATTGGGAGTAGCTGATAAATAGAATGGCACATAGTTCAGTATGTAGATGGTAAGGCAACTATTCCATTGCAAAAAAAACATTGGGGAAATTGCTAAACACATTTTTTCATATATTTCTTCCCTTGTCGTCTCTCTCAATAACAAAACAATACTACGGGAAATATTTTTCAACAGACATAAAGCAACTATTTCTAAAACCTTCATCACCATTTCTAAATATTTTCACTCACAGAGAATTTATTAGTTAAGTCATTGAGTACTCATTACTCAATGGTTAAGTATAAAATTCACCATATAAATGCAATAACTAATAAATTAAATTAAATTTCATCCCAATTTTTGGATTTATAACGTTTTACTATTACCCCGTTGATATACAAAACCTGAAAAAAAACGATAAATATTAAACAGCTGCGTGTAATTGTTTTGCGGATTATACCTAAACTTTTAATCATATGTACATTTGCATTACAAGTAATTGAATTGTCTGGGGAAGGGTTGATAATAATGTTGATCCCCGTAGATTTAATACTGTTAGGGTACTTATACTTTTGTTTCCTCTTAATCCATTTTTATTTCCTTCATTTTGCTAAAGTCATACTGACACTTAGTCGCTCGAACGGAAGAG
Source organism: Vesta saturnalis (assembly GCA_036346205.1). Taxonomy (NCBI): domain Eukaryota; kingdom Metazoa; phylum Arthropoda; class Insecta; order Coleoptera; family Lampyridae; genus Vesta; species Vesta saturnalis. The sequence continues at coordinate 2,650,895 of JARFJB010000091.1, forward strand.
TTAGGGTTATTTGCATAAAGGTGGGTTATGCCAGATTCACCGGATTAAGAAATATCGGTATAACATATCAATTACGTAATTTTGTCAAAAAAATTTGCTTAATCCCACCTTTTATAGGCTGCACAGGCCTCAAGCGTGTTACTTTTGTTCACGGGATGTATAAGGATTCCATATAAAATCAGCTAATTCATTTGATACCATTTCGAAAGATGTGAATCTTTCGACGCAATCAGCATATCCCGATCTACAACAAATTTCTGTTTGACGTTTTAGTCCGATTTTAGTTCTCGGCAAAATCTAAATATCACAACCAATACAGTAGATTATTTCATTAAGTTCTTAATACAATTAGTAGTACCTGTCAGATATTCTAACTTCAAATCTTTCAATAGATATCAGTAAGGAATAACAGTCATGAAATTTTTTTTATTTTTAAATGAAAAAATATTTCTTATTTCTCGAGTTATGTGACATGTTAAATGTTGCGAAAAAGTGCATTTGTTACTTCTTTCATTTACCTCGCCCTTTTGATATTGCTCAGCTATGTAAAAAAACTGTAATCTTATAATGCTGAAGGCATGGCATTGAATCTCATACACTCATTTTTATCTAATTATACTCAAACAATTGACATCTTTTCAATGGTATGAGTTGATAAGTAAGCACCGTTCAAAAATGACATGTCACGTGTCCGTGAAGTCAGCAGAACATACCTGGCACTAATGCCCTAATTGATCGTATATGTTAGTGCTCGTTAGTGCTTCAATAATTTTTTTTGGCAAAAACAAATACCTTCTAATTAGTACCATTTTGAGGTGTTCTGTCAACTTCGCACCTTGTTGAAGGCACAACGCCAGAACTGGGTTTATAGGTTAGTGTCCCATTTGTGCTCCTTAGTGCTTTAGCAAATTTTTTTGCAAAACCAAAGACTTGTGAAATGGAAACATTTTGAGGTATTCTGGCAGCACCACCACTTGTTGAAAATACAAACGTCGAAACTGGGTTTATAGGTTAGTGCTTAGTTTGTGTTCGTTAGTGTTTCTATGAATTTGTTGACAAAACGAAAAGATTTCAAAACACAGCTATTCCGAGATGTTCTGCCAAATTCACACCTTATTGAAGGCACAAACGTTGAAACTCGGTTTATTAGTTAGTGCTTCGTTTATGTTCGTAAGTGCTTCAACCAAATTACACAATATATTTGCGTTCAGGGAGAATTAATAAACCAATCCGGCGTTAGTTCTTTTATTCCCCTACATGTATTTAAAACAAGAATTAAAACAATTTATAGTTAACAGGCAATTAAACCTTTAATACATGTCTTTATAATAAACTGGATTCTTTGTTATATCTACGCATTTTTAAACTTCTCCCTAATTGTGTAACATTAGCTTCATCGCCAAAAAAATGGTTGAAGCATTAACCTGCACAAACAAAGCACTAACCATAAACCGAGTTTCGACGTTTGTGCGTTCAACAAGATAAGAAATTAATAGAACACCTCAATATGGTTCTATCTTGAAAGCGTTTAGTTTTGTCAAAAAAATATTGAAGCACTAAAAAGCACAAATTGAGCACTAACCGATAAAAAACTGTCAAAATTTGTGTTTTGAACATAGTACGAAGTTAGCAGAACACATCAAAATGGTTCTATTTCGAAACCCTTTGGTTTTGCCGAAAAGATTATTGAACCACTAACGAGCACAAACGAAGCACCCAGTTTCGACACCTGTGCCTTCAGTAAGGTGTGAAGTTTTTATTAATAAACACAACAACGTTACATGTATGTGACATTTAATATAAATACTATTCTTTGAGCGTTCACTATTGTCATATATACAAGTAAGGTAAATATTTGTACACAAATACACATTTTAAAAATTCTACTTAAAATACGGCCGCACCATCTGCTGTTAACCAATTCAATTATATGGAACAAAATTTTGCTGGTGTTAGACGTCACATTGGGTTGTCTCTGCTAGAAGAGCATCAAAAGAACATAAGTAAGGTCGAAACAGATAAATGGCATGTTGCATGCCACGTATAAGAACATAATTATCCAGTCAGATGGGAAGAAGCACCGATGATAATACGTGAAGAAAACACAACATGTCAAAAGCTTAAAAAGCAACACTCCTTACCTACCGATTAACTTAAACAAGGGTGGATATCTAATTTCTCAGATACGTAGAAAATATGAACACTTCAGTACCTATTCCCGAAAAGAAATAACCTTAAGTACAAATGTCTGAACAACTATTTTCAGAAACTGTAAAGTCATATTGCATAAAGCATGTTATGATAGTTCATCAGATTTTGTTGATAAGTTCTTAATTAATATCAACAATTTGCGTCCACATAAAATTTACAGTAGAGAAAGAACAAAATAGAGCCATTCATTCTCTAGATTTAAACATGAAAGTTAATACACAGACCAAATTTGAATTCTCCATATTCACAAAGCCTACGCATACAGACAACAATTCCAAACGATTCATGTCACTATATAACACAAGTAAGTTATTTCAATAAAGAACTATCAATTATAAAACACATAGCATAGTAACTCGTTACATTTTAAATATAATCGACACTTTAGTTAAAAAACAAGAATATAGATTACCCATCAAAAACATTTACCCAATAAACAGAGAAATAAAAGAAAATAAATACATATCACCTTCATATTTTGCAAAAGTATAAAAAAAAATAGCTCACATATTACAAAGAACAAGAAATACAGAGAAGCATTCAAAACTAACACCAATGTTCTTAAATGTTTATGTAATGCCAAAGATCCGACTAACGACGTTTTAAGTCTGGTGTTTATAGATTAAACTGCAGACCCTGTAATTTTGCTGAAATTGATCAAACACTTAGGAACTTTGACATTAGATACAAAGAACACATTCGATGTTACAAATATAAACACACACAGAAATCAAATTATGCCAAACATTTTTTATAATCACCTTATGATTTCACAAAACAGTATTAAATTTTTATATTTTTACAATAAAAAAGAAAGTACCTTTAATGAACGAACAGGTAGACCCACCGTTACTAGATATTTTAAATATAGAGGTTGCTTATCACCTTATTGTTATTGTTATTTTACTTATATATTTTCTCTAATGATAATATATATATTGTATTGAAACACATTGAGATATAGATATTTATAATAAAACAATTATGAAATTGTATTATTTTTGAAACGTATGTGCTTTTATATAAAAAAAAACCTAATGAAAAAAGGAAAAAAGAAAGAAAAGAGTAAAACTGATATTGTACGGAATTGGCATAATTCTTTCGAAATAAAACATTAGCTAACTGTAAATGGTAGTCATGGTTTTTGTACCACTACTATTTTTTTTCCAAAAGCCTTTCATTCGATTGCGATTGCGTCAGAAAAAAAACTACGTTAAACGCTTTGATTGATGGAAATTGGTGAATTAATAAAGGAACAACTATAACTTTCATCAAATTTAATTACGACGTACCAACAAAACAAAGTCAAGTATAACAAACTCTACTGCATTATGGAAACACGCAAACCATACAAATATATTTAATTTCATACTGAAACTATAAAATACATCTTTACTAAAGAAAAGATCTTTGAAAATCACTGCATACAATGCAATTCGTCGTTACGGACAAGATGAAAAGCCATATAAATTGTGTAATTGTTCATGTATATTCCAAATATCTTGGGTCTATATCAGTATTCAGAACATAAAGGGAGTTGCATATGTGAAAGTAAATAGCACTTGCACTATATTTGTATTATAATTAAATATCGTTTAATAACTAGAATGCAGTTTGTGATAATAATGTAACAAAATGATTGAATGATAAAATAAATGCTCTTAAATATAAATATATTTGAATTAAAAAAATATTTTTGTTTTACACAGAATTTGTACACAATAAATGCAATGTTTCGTACATCTTGTCCGAGAGAAACTCGGTGACTGACTAAGCTACTTACGAAAAGTAAAAGAAATACACGTATTACATTCGAGCTTTCCACGCTCGCTCAGCCACAATCATGGATTCACAGCATACATACATACATTACGTATATATGCATGATGGGATTAAGGGATTGCTGTGGTCAGGATAGGATCGGAAGGAACGGAGTTAGGGTTCTAAGAAGGAAAATACTACTACAGCATTAGCTTAAGCAGCAGCACATGGTGTGCGTATATGCAGTGACCATGCCGTTACATGTGTATGAGGAAAACCCTATGAAAACACGTCATACAAGGTGGACGGTAACGGGGATGGAACCCATTAACTCCCTAATGCTAAGTAGGTCATGTCACCACTACTTTACTAGCTCGGTCTGAGCTACTTCAAAGCTTTTATGGGTCCCTATTGTATGAAAAAAACTAAAACCTATTATCTATTATCTGAAATTTTTCTTAATTTACTATTATTGCATATTGTAAATTATGTACCGTAATAAAGAAAGAAAAGAAAAAAAAAAGGTTGACATAAAACATAATCAATACTAACTAAATTTATAACTTAAAAATTATTATTAATTTTATTAAATACATAAATAAAAAGTTTACCTCGAGTAGGATTTGAACCTACGACTTGAACTTTGCTAGAGTACCGCCTAACCAACTGTGCTATCGAGATTCAAGCCCCAATCGATGTAAATTTATGTATGTAGAACTGATGTAAATTCTAAATATAATGATATTACAATCAAATTACTTATATTAATGGAATGTGAACCTTCAATATCGCAAGAATTCACACATACCAAAGGCACTTGACTAATATTAAATTATTATAAGTTTTTGTTATGAACGAATAAGTTCAAAGGTAAATATGTAATTTAAAAATGATTATTAATTTTATTAAATACTTAAATAAAAAGTTTATAAGTTGCTTTGGTATGTGTGAATACTTGCGATATTGCAGGCTTACATTCCATTAATATAAGTAATTTGATTATAATCTCATTATATTTAGAATTTACATCAGTTCTACATACATAAAGACAAAATTTACATCGATTGGTGCTTGTACTTTGATAGCGCAGTTGGTAGCGCTGTACTCTAGCAAAGTACAGGTCGTTGTTTCAAATCCTATTAGAGGTAAACTTTTTATTTATGTATTTAATAAAATTAATAATAATTTTTAAATTACATATTTACCTTTGAACTTATTCGTTCATAACAAAAACTTATAATTTATATTTGGTTGTGGATTACGAACCTTTAAAATTCTTTATATGTAATTGAGAGTTTTGTGTTCACAGATGATGGTTCTTCTTATATTGACTTGTAAACAATGGAGACACGCATGCAATGATCCAAACATTGGTAATAAAACATGTGGTTTCCAGTTGAAAATCTTGATTTAATAATAAAATTAGTGTGACGTTTCGGGAAAGCTGAGATATAAAATTTATCTTAAGTTCCCATCTTCACACAATAATACAGATTAAATTTTAACATTTAGGTAATAACCCATTATCTACAATCATACATTTTTTTTTCTACGTTTTAAGTTACAGTTAAAACATTCATTACTTACCAAGACAGTCTACAGGTAAAATACTATTACTATAAATTGCATATTAACTAACAATAAAATATTAAATTGGGAAAACGTGGTGCTATAATAAGTATGTACTATCCCCATTGCAAACCCTACAAAATTTTTTTATTAGGAAAATTTTCACTTCAAATGTAACAAAAACAAATTATTTATATTTACCGTGTAACGGGAAACGTTATGACCCACATTTTATGGAATATTATTTAAATGTGATAAAATATTTTAATTTATAAAGTATAAAAATCCTCGTGGTAATTATAATCGTTACTGTCAGACTTGTAAAGTGAAACTTTTTTAACAATTTTGTTGCCAACTTCAAAAGGAAACATTCAAAACTATGTTAGCCACTCTTATATATAACCCTATAATTATATTGTAATTTAAAATTTTTTGATTAAGTTCAGATATATATTACTTAAGTTACGTATGTCTGTTTTAAAGTTAATAGAATCATATTTTTGGGTGTAGAACATTTCAATAAAAAGTCTTTTTTGTAGATTACTTTCGGTTGCCAGAATTTGTTTGCTATCAAAATCGAAAGAATGGCCTGATTGTACGTAATGGTTGCAAAGTGCAGTATTATCAAGTTTGTTTTTTACAGAGTACTTATGTTGTTGAATTCGTTTTTTAATGTATTGAGAAGTCTGCCCAATGTAAGATTTAGGGCAATTTTTACAATCAATTTGATATACAACATTAGACTTTTCATCCAAAGGAACGTGAGATTTAAGTTTGGTATAGAAATTATAGACCGTATTGAAATTACTAAAAGTGATGTGTGTTTGTTTAGTTTTATTAAGTATAATTTGCCTAATTTTATTGGTGACGTTCGGTATGTAAGGTAAAGAAAAATATTTTTTAGTGTCTTTAAGTTTATTATTTTTGTATTTGTGTTTATTATAGATCCAGTTTAAGCGTTTTTTTATATGTTTATTGATGAAAGGTATTGGATAATTGTTTTTAATCAGGGCGTTTTTTATTTTTTGTAAATTGTTTGGTCCGAATTGTGGATGTGCTAAAATTATGGCTCTATCGACTAAAGCATGAATAACATTAGTTTTAAATTTTATATAATTTAATCCGTTGACATTTAGATATCTTTCGGATCATACATTCTTAGTATACCAATTGGTAATAATTTCACTACCATCATTAATTAAGGTGATGTCTAGAAAATTAAGTTTTTGATTAGATTCATTTTCAACCGTAAACTGAATTCTAGGATGTAAGTTATCGAAATGTTCAATAAGATTGTTAATATTAAAATGACCTCCAGAATCCGAAAAACAAAAAATATACAGGAGGTGTCATTTAAAAATCAAAAGTTAAGGTCATTTCCGGTGAAACCGGAAGTCGGAAGTGCTTGTCAAACATTCCTAAAAATGACGTTTGGTTAGAGTAACAACCCTGTCAAGTTTCATTTAAATCGATAGATAAATAAAAAATGGCAGCCGGAAAGTGATCTAGTGGGCATCCGGTATATAAGAGTGGCTAACATAGTTTTGAAGTTGGCAACAAAATTGTTAAAAAAGTTTCACTTTACAAATCTGACAGTAACGATTATAATTACCACGAGGATTTTTATACTTTATAAATTAAAATATTTTATAACATTTAAATAATATTCCATAAAATGTGGGTCATAACGTTTCCCGTTACACGGTAAATATAAATAATTTGTGTTTGTTACATTTGAAGTGAAAATTTTCCTAAAAAAAAATGTTGTAGGGTTTCCAATGGGGATAGTACATACTTATTATAGCACCACGTTTCCCCAATTTAATATTTTATTGTTAGTTAATATGCAATTTATAGTAATAGTATTTTACCTGTAGTCTATCTTGGTAAGTAATGAATGTTTTAACTGTAACTTAAAATATAGAAAAAAAAAATGTATGATTGTAGATAATGGGTTATTACCTAAATGTTAAAATTATTATTGTCTGAAGATGGGAACTTAAGATAAATTTTATATCTCAGCTTTCCCGAAACGTCACACTAATTTTATTATTAAATCAAGATGTTCAACTGGAAACCACATGTTTTATTACCAATGTTTGGATCATTGCATGCGTGTCTCCATTGTTTACAAGTCAAGATAAGAAGAACCATCATCTGTGAACACAAAACTCTCAATTACATATAAAAACTTATAATAATAAATTTAATTTACTGCAAATTTACAATAGCGTTAACAATTAATGGTGTATGAAAAAACAAAATAAGTGTTGTGCTTCCGGGCGGCAACTCTTAACTTTCCAATCCTGAAAACTAGAAACCCAACGCTTCATGACTAGGCCGGCAAAACGTTAAAGTTTTTAGTTTGGCGCCACTAATTATTCATATATGAACATATGTTGACAGGTGGCATACATATTACAGTTGTTTGATACGTTTGTGTTCAGTGTACCAACATAAGTAGAAAAAATAATAGAATCACCAAAAAATAAAAAATATGTCTTTAATCAATTAATAACTTCAGCGGTTATCTTTGAGGCGTAAAAATACTGTTACTTTCTAACTGATAACTGACGAACGAGGTTATAGTAACGAATGTTAACTTTAAATCTATATAAATTATGAATTATTATTAATTTTATTAAATACATAAATAAAAAGTTTACCTCGAGTATGATTTGAACCTATATGTATTTTGCTACAAAACTCTAACCATTCCACCACCTAGCTAATAAAAGTAGTATTAATTTAAATCTATACACTTTAGTTCAATGAAACGTACATTTATTCAATATCGTGTAATATACTTTCATCTGAAATTATTAAATACTGGTGCTTACATATTCTTATTTATCAAGGATAGTTATAGCACAGTAAAAATAATTAACCTTTGGTTAATACGTATTTACACCGTTGCAGTAAATAGGCCAATTATTGGCTATTACATACTATTTATTAAGTAATCATTATTTTAAAAAGTACCATGACAAAGTACAGACATGAAAACAGCTACTTGTAACTATTTGATCCTATAAGCAACAAAAACAGCATTAGTTTTTAAAACATTTGATTTCAATCGCTAACCTTAATATGTCAAATATAACTGTCCTATTTAGGGATGAAATAAGACAGTCAATTATAGGTAGGTTCGATGATATCGAATCTAGACTACAAATATTGAAAATTAAGTAATGAATGAACGAATGAAATTGAATCTTTGAAAATAATAGTTTATGGGAGTCCACAGGCACTAATGATGTTGAATCCGTATTAAATGAGCTTGAAGATAGGCGTCGGCGTAGATGTAATGTATTGTTATTTAATTTACCACCGGAATCTTCGTCAAGAAATACAGATGTTAAGATTAGAATTTATTGGCGGTAAATGATATTCTGGTACTCTTAGGTAAACCGCCCAAAAGTTATTCGACTTGGGTCTGTTAACAGTAGTAATAAACCAAGACGTCTTCAGATTGTTTGTCAGGATGAATCGGATGCTAGAAACATTTTAAGTGCTAATGCTTCCATTGAAGACGTACGTAAAAGATTTATCAAAGATAAAACTCCTACACAGTTAGACTATTTAAAAAAAAATAAATCTGAACTTGGAACTAGGAAAGCTAATGGCGAGTAAAATTTGATTATTAAATATAATAATGAAACTCCAATTTGTATGGTGAATACATTTCCAAAGTTAACGGAAATATTAGTGTTAATCCTAACGTATTTTGGAATTTTGTTAGAGTAATCAAGTCTGAAAGTGATGTTTCAAATGAAATGTTTTATAACGAGAAACCAAAAACTGGTGAAACTGATATAGTTGAAGCTTTTGTGGAATATTTTACATCAGTCTGTAATAGTGAAGAACTCCGTATATTCTGCGTGTTTTCCAATATTTAAGCTGTTTTATCGTTCACTTTTAACTGATGAGATACCAAGTATGTGGAGACATACATACGTTAAGCCACTTTATAAGTCTCCCTAAATTGTTAGATAAATTTGTTGCTGATCAAATATCTTGGAATTCTCGTCAAATAGTAGCTTTACTGCATCTAATTAATTGGTTTATAAACAATATGTTTCGCGAGATTTAGAAAATGGTAAGCAAGTAGATGTTGTGTATGCGGACTTTTCTAAAGCGTCTAATTCAGTTAGTCATTCGTGGTTATTAAGAAAGTTGAAGATACTGGATTTTAGTGATTAAGTTATAAAGTGGTTAGCCTCGTTTTTACTGGGTCGTACTCAAAGTGTGAAGTTAAAGTATTATGTTTCCTCCCGAAAACAAGTAACAGCCGGTGTACCACAAGGGTCACATTGTGGTCCAATACTGTTTCTTCTGTTTACTACTGATTTTTCCTGGATATTCGATTCTGAAGTTCTTATATTTGCTGATGATCTAAAGATATTTAGAGTTATCGAAAATTATCAAGATCATGTGTGTATTCACCAAGATTTAAATAGATTATCGTCATATTTCTTTTCCAAAAATGTTACAGAGTATGATTGTAAAATCTTAAATAGAGTTACTGAAAAGATTTAGGAGTCTATTTTGATAAAGGCCTGAATTTTAAACATCACATGAATTTAATATCTGGTAAAGCGCGCAGAATATGTGGTCTTATCTGATATGTTTCGAAAGAAGGGAACCAACGCAGTTTACGACTTTTTTTGTTTTGTTCATTCGTAATAAGTGTATTGGAATATGCGTCGGTCATCTGGTCGCCATCCTATAAAGCAGATATTAACAAAATTGAAAAAATTCAAAATACATGTCTGAGACTGCTAAGGACGGAATGCGACACTTACCAAGTGAATACACTGCAATACGACAACAATTAAATATGCGCTGGAATCAAGAAGCAAAGTACACGACCTAATCTTTCTTTATAAATTAGTGTGAAATTAGTTTGATTGATTGTTCAAATTTATTGGAACAAATAAAATGTTTCTCTAATACTCTTAATAGCAAATCTGTGTATACCTTTTATATAGGATGGTCTAAATCAAACTTTGCTTATAATGATAGTTTGCATCACATGATGAGGTGCGCAAATGAATCATCTATATATGATTAGTTTGTTAGATCATTGAATTCTTTTAAAGTGTGTGTGTGACCAGAATATAATTAATGAATAAATGAAGTACTGTGTAGAGTAGGTATACTTTGCCGCTTTATGTTTTTTAGGTGCTTTAAGTTATAATGTGTTACTTTTTGAAATTCAACTTATTTTTTTGGTCGTTGTATTTACGACATAAAAGTTACTGTTGTGAATGAAATAATAGGTGTAACATTTGATATACGACAACTTTGATGTATATGTATATAACATAAAAGCTACTGTTGTAGCACACTGTACACAAACATATTCAAAAGTGAGCTTGTTTATGTTCAAAAAAAAAGACAAAAAAGATTATTAAGGAATACACTCATGTGATAAAACATAAAGAAACATTGCGTGTAATGTTTCATTAATGTTTGTTTCATTACAATAGTTCAATGGCCTCTATTGCGATTAAAGGTAAGCTTTATATTATTATCTAATGTACATAAATTTGAACAGCTGTTTTGTATAAACAATTAAGTATTAACTGCAACGGTAATTAATAAGAGTTTAGTGTTTGTTTTATCCATTTAAATGAATTTTGGTGCTATTAAACATACACAAACATGTAAGAGATGCACTTTTACTATACATATACGGATATTTGTAGATTTTAAATTGCTTGCAGTAAAATTTCGTACGGCAATTTTATTATACACATCATGTACACGTAATTTGTGCTGTAAGACCTTTACGGTTATCTACTAAAAAAATAAAACATATAGGTCAAGAGTAAAGATTTCGGTCCATTAAGTACGTTAGATAAATGTACATTAGGTCTGTTGATTAACCAGATGATAAATGTACAGTAAATAAGTAACGTAATGGACATATTATGACATCGAATACCGTACATTTTAAAGCAATCATTTAAATTACACATCCTGAGTTTATTGCCGCATCGCCTTAAACTAAAGAATATTCAATATTAATAGGATGCTCATTGGTAAGATATATCGATAAAATGATTTTGGTTTGTTCGTTACTGATTGATTTATGCTGGTCATAATATTTACATTTAATTTCTTAAATCGCACAATTAAGCGACGTATCTTCGGAGATATGTAGTAGTACTGCCTTCTATAAACTACAGGGGTGGCGCATTGTTTGCATGGCGTCAAACCGGGAAGCGATTAGTTGGCTAACTTACCAATAAAGATATAAACAATGTTGCCTACTTTCGTGCAAAATAAGAATATTTACAGCATTATACTGTAAAAATTATACGAAACGCTTTTGCGTTTTACTTTGTGAAATATGTATACAGGGTGGCCAAACGAGGAGGGGGTGGAAGATTGTATAGACGAAATAAGTTAGAGAAATGATTTATGGTCATACAGGGTGTTCATGTTATTGGTGCAAACTAAACTTATACTTCTTTAAGTGGAATACCTTATATATCATTACGTTTTTGGAAAGCCCATAAAATACGCTTTAATTTAATACGAAATTATATGGGTCTATCTCCTTTGGTTTAAGAGATATTCGATTGTTTTTCAAAAAAATATCCCACTTGCGGCCGCCGCCACTGATTTGTTAGACGACTTTTGTTTATTTTTAAATGGCAGAAAAGTCTGTAGTCCTGTAGTATTTTGAAATTTCTTAATTTTCAGATTTTTTTAATAACATACAAGGCGTGTCACTGTTTGCAAATACAACTTTTTTTTATTTTTTTAAATGACACCCCCATGCTGTTCAACTCATTCGATGCCTCGTTTGATTTCTTTCTTTTTCATCAAGCATGTCTTATACTTAAAATTAATAATTTTAAAATATTTTCAGTTTAAAAATCATTATTGATTTTATAAATACATAAATAAAAAGTTTACTTCGAGTAGGATTTGAACCTACAACCTGCACTTTGCTAGACTACAGGTCGTAGGTTCAAATCCTATTCGAGGTAAACTTTTTATTTGTTTATGTATTTAATAAAATTAATAATGATTTATAATTACATATTTACTTTTGAACGTATTCGTTCATAACAAAGCTTATTATAATTATTTTCAATTTATTTGCAATTGTATTACAAAAAGACTGTAAATAAAAGTATTAAGTTGGCCATGGGATTGTAGTTTCTTACTAAAAAAATTTTTAAAGTAAAAATAAAAGTTAATATAACAATTACAAATTGATTTAATGAATTATTTTAAATTTACTAAACGCTCTTCCTTCTAGGCAAATTTAAATAAGTCAGTGAAATTTGATTATGTTCAGATCAACGATTTCACTTTTTACGTCTTTTCGTAAATATAAACATATGAAGATGGCCATGGAATTGTAGATTCATGCTAAAGAATTTTTTAATCAAAGCAACTTTGGCGTTCTTAAATATTTATCACTTACAAAATTTTGAGATACTCTCAATTCTACTGTAAAAATTCCAACCTTCGAAAGTATTTTCAATTTATTTTTTTATCTATGGGCAGTACCAAATTTGTCTTAATATTGTAAATTAACTATGCATTGTTTTCACATGCTGGTGAAAATAACTGTAAATATAAATTATTTTTATATGCAATACTGTGTATTAAAATTAACAAATACAAATTACAACAAAACGAGCACAATAAAATGAAAAAGAAAACAAAAATCAAAAATCAATTTCTCTTTAAATGCTCGAATGTTCTTCCTTCAACTGCAATACATTTATTAACACGTTGCACAAAATTATTTTCCATTAACTCTAATGTCGGCCATGCGTTATTTTGAAAAAAACCCACACACGCACGCACGCGCACGCCCGCACGCCCGCGCTCCCACACCCACCCACACATACACACACCCCCACCCACCCAAACACACACACACACACACACACGCACGCGCGCACGCACGCACGCACACTCGCACGCGCCCACTCGCGCACGCGCATACGCGCACACACGCACACACAGCCACCCACACACACACACACACACACACACACACACACACACCACACACACACACACACACACACACACACACACACACACACACACACACCCACACAGCCACACCCACACACACACGCACACCCACACACACACAGCCACCCACACACACACGCACACCTACGCACGCACGCACACACAGACACCCACACCCACCCACCTACCCACACCCACCCACCTACCCACACCCACCCACCCACCCCACCCACCCACCCACCACCCACCCACCACACACACACACACACACACACACACACACACACACACACACACACACATATTAGTGCGTCGAAGTACGATACATCCGTTATTAAAGGAGATATCAATAAAAGTTATTTATAAAAATTATAGGCAACTTCAAACTTCACATAAAATTATTTTCGTACTTACACAGTATTACCAGGGTGAACCAAACATACATTTTTTTTAAATGGGACACCCTATATATTATTTCAAATTTAGATTAAGCTCATCTCCCTCACACTTACAATATAGGGTTTCATTGCGTTATACAGGGTATTTCAAAAGTTATGGTCAATTGTACACGAAAATCATTCTCATTTCAACGTCCTGTATACCCTAGACAGAACAACCGAACAATAATTTTTTCCAGGCATAACTTTTTGACATTGGTACAGTGTTGAGTCAGCCAAAACTCGAATACATTATTTTCTCAATTTTTTCAAATGAATTTTATTTTAAAAAGTGAAAATACACTTTATGTTCTTTCATTTTTATTAAGCACTCCCTATAGTTCTGCTAATTTAATGGATCTTTAATATTTGAACATTAAGGCACTTTTTCTCAATTTTTTTCAAATGTAACATATTGAAAATTGTATACCGTTGAAAAGAGAATAGAATGTACTATCGAAATCAGTAATTAGAAATGTAGGTTGTCATTTCAAAAAAATATCGATGACGTCGTAACTTAAAAACAATTGAAGAAAAAAATAATTCAAGTATTCTCAAATGTAGATAATAATTTCATAACAAACTTTTGTATTGAACATAATTTCCTAAAATGAATATTAACGACAATAAATCGCCATCTCCATACTTTTAACTAACCCTGTATATATAGGAGTTAAAGTTTTCTTGAACCAATTACAATTAAAAACAATTTTGATTTTACTTTGGGAATGTTGGTTCTTAAATTACTGAATGTATTTTGACGTTTCGCTACCAATTTGTAGCATTATCAAAAATATACATTACGAATTTCAGAAATCTAAACTGCATTTCTATAAGTTTTTGGACATTATCACACATACACTTTCAAGTCAATTATTAAAATAGAATTTGTGCATCCAAAAACTAAAAGTATTTATGAGATATTCAATGTCTCATAAATGCTCTTAGTAAATTACAATATTAGTAGTTTTCTTAAATAAACATATTTATTGAACTAAAAAAATTTCCTCTTTCCAGATTCGAACCTACTCTTTAACCTAGTTTTTCTTTCACGACTTGTATTAAATCACATTTGAAAGGACAATAGTCAAGTTTTAATTCATGCAGTATAAACAATTAAAACTTTAATTCAATTGTTAAACCAAAATGTGATTCAAAATTAACAAATTATATACTTGCGTAACGGCTGACATCTTTTATGAATTTATCTTAGTTCACCCCCAAAATAAACGAAATTGCTGTTCTTGTTAATCGGTAATTCCTGCATTAAAGCCTTAAACACTTTGAAGGTACACGGTATAGGCATATCACATTTACCCAACTTACTCCTTACCCCGTAGCTCCACCACTACTCCCAATCACTGGGTCTAGATATTTAGGTCATAAATACGTTCATAAAATTTGAAGAGATATCGCGTCCGACATACACGCACACGCAAACACACACGCGCGCCCATACGCGCGCGCGCACAACACACACACACACACACACACACACACACAAACACACAAACACACAAACACACGAAGGCGAACGTGAACGCGAACACGAACGCGAATGCGAAGGCGAACGCGAACACGAACGCGAACGCGGAGGCGAACGCGAACGCGACGGGAACGCCAACGCCAACGCGAACGCGAACACACACACACACACACACACACACACACACACACACACACACGCACGCACGCACGCACGCACGCACGCACGCACAGCACGCAACACCACACACACACACACACACACACACACACACACACACACGCACACACCCACACCACACACACACACACACACACACACCCACACACACACCCACACACACACCCACACACCCACACCCACACCCACACCCACACACACCCACACCCACACCGTCACGGACCCATGTACACACACGCGCTCGCACACACCTACCTACCCACGCACACGCACTTGTACTCGTACACGAATATACACACGCACCATCCAATTTAGACCAAACTGTGCATTTTACGGAAAACAATGAGAAAATAACGCAGAATAGAAAAAAATTGGAACTACTGTTGTGTTAGGTTTCAAGCCATTTCTTCTATAAGAAATTATTGCTACAATAAATTTTGGATTTTGGATTTACTGAACCATTTTGCTTCGTATTTAAGTCACCAAATTTAATAAAGACAATTCACAAAAGTTTTACATGCTAATAGTTGTGTCAATCAAAATAATCATTTATTAATCTTGAGGTAGGGGTTTACAAAAAAGACTGAAGCTATACAATTTTAACTAAAGAATTCTAATACAACTAATTCGTAAAAAAAATCGAAATTGAAGAAAGACCGAAAGAATTTATTTTTAGATTTTCTTCAATTAAGATAACGCTCCAGCCATGGTAAGTAGCTGAATAAACCATGGTTTATTATAATTCTGTACGTTGTTTATATTTTTGTTTATAGTATACTTTATTTTTGAAAGCAATTAAATCTTTTAAGTGATTTTTCTCTCTTAACGTACAGTTTATTTGCCGTTCGATATTTAGTATGGATAGTGGAAAATTCGTTCCCAAGTTCACAGGGGTGCAGACATATCTCATAAATACATGTAATCCAGGAATTCGTCCTCTATCAGGATTTAAAAGTTATTTTTAAATTGTAACTGACGATGTTTCCAAGGAAGACAGTTTTTAGTCAGATGACTCCCATTTTTTACACATGCACACACTCAACAGCACTAAACGTACTCGTTAAATAGTGTACGTTGTAAATTAATTAAGACCGTCAAGTAAACAACGAAATTAACATATAATAGTAGTTATCACGCACGTTCAACAAATATATGTAAATTTAATTAAAAAATGCGTACAAAAATCTAGTTGAAATTGTTTACTGCGAATGTGAATAACACTTTACTACTCACTAATTCCCACAAGTGGCACTATAAATTAAAATGAACTTTACATAATAATAATTTTATAACTCTCTCTCTTACTTGCCCATTTCTTATGTGTAAACTATCATTAATACTTCAACATTTTAAGTATCATAGTCCTGTTCGGAGGTTCAGGCAAATATACTCCTGCATTAGAGCAGGCCATGGAAATCTAGGGAGAATCTGGTAGCACTGTCAAAAGAACAGAAAGTTACTACCGCAGCTTAACTTTTGAAAATTGTAGGTTATATTTTTTCAGTTAAACTAATACAGCGTTGCAACATAGTTTTTCACGCTATTTAGACTTTGCAGGAAAATCATTGAATCTCGACTGACCTACTTAAAAAAAGGTAAGTTTTAGTCTTCAGACCTTGAACCTCTATTACCTACATAAAACGGATATTGTACATTCTTTACATTAGTCATAAATGACAACATCGCATCTTAACTAATACAATTAGATATTTTGTTAACCACATCTACGTAAAACTAATAAGAATGCCTTCTTCATTTTTCACTCTTCCAAAATAAAAAACAGGGGAGAAATATGCAGGAAATCCAGAGCACAATTTCATAGGTAATCCAATGTAAACACTTGCTTTTGTGATAAAATTTACCTCCTAAATTTTTCTCTTTCTTTTCTTGGCTATTACACATGATGTAGAGGTATGTTAGTTCTTCGATCGCAAATTCAATAGGTACAACAGATCAATAACATCAATATCAATGTGTATCTATCTAATTTAACCTATCCAGGAAATCCGCAGTGCTTTTTCAAAAGTAATCCAATGTAAAGATTTGCTTTCGTGATGAAATTTGCTGGGTTGTTCTTTTCGTTGACTCTTACGTACACGTGAAGGTAACCAAATGGAATTGACCACAAGATTGCCGTTTCGTATTCACGGACAAGACCTGATGAAAATCAAATATTTAAAAGTATTTTTACTAAAATTTTGATGCCAAACAGTGGGATCTTAGACCAACTCCATTATATCACCCGACGAATCTGAATCCATATCACTATCTGAATCTGAATCGGATTCCCCTAGTGCAATAATAACGGGTGGTATACTTTCAAGCGAAAAATTTCTCTTGTTTCTCTCAATCACTTGAAATATTTTTTTCCGTATGCGAACAAACATTTTTCTACATTGTAACATTTCGATAGAGCCTCAAGCCATAATTTCTAAACCCTGTCCTTCGATGGAGGTAATAGTTTTTACAAAAACCCCATGCCATTTCAATAGCGTTATATTGACAATGGTAAGGGGGCAATCATAAAACTTCATACCCATACTTAGTCGAAATATTATCAAGTGCATAATTTTTCCCTCTGGACCTAAGAGATTGAATTTTGTTCCACAGTTGCCCTTAATTTCGACTGCGTGCGTAACCAACCATTCCTGCAGTTGTGCTTGTCTAAAGCACCGGATGATACGGTGCGTTATCACATCAAATTTTCTGTCCATTGACACGTTCCTGTTTGTAACCCATTGATTTCAAAATTCTAAATAATCTCGTTCGTTCCCCATCATAATCGAAATCTGTTTTAATGTGATGATACAATTTGTCCAAAGTAATATATTGACTTTTCGCATTAAATTGCCGAATTAGCCGTTGTAGATTTTTCCGAAAGGTGAAATACCAAAGCTCATATTTTCTGCGTTTACACAATATGCAGCGTTTAAATTTTGAAGTCTTGAATAATTCGCTGTGAAACCTAAAACTAAATACATACTTAATGTGTAATGATTAAGTTCTTACGTATGATAACTTTCCCATTACTTGCCATTGCACTATTTTTGAGGTGCTTGCCTCACCTAAAATTAGTAACTTAGTACTTTTCGATGACTTTTGGCATTTTCTCAACAAATTATTATTAATTCGATAAGAGACTTGGTCATCAGATGCGTTACTTAAGTAGGCAACACTTCAGGCTTCAGGACAGCTTCAAATTGACTTCTTGTCATTTTGACAAATGGCAATATCCTTTAGCACTATACAAATATATATATATATATATATATATATATATATATATATATATATATATATATATATATATATATATATATATATATATATATATATATATATATATATATATATATATATATATATATATATATATATATATATATATATATATATATATCATGGCCTGTTCTAATGCAAAATATGACCGAACAGAGTATAGTTCTAATTCTTTTTACATAAGCAATAGTAAAACTTGGTTAAGAAATGAGGGGGAAAATGTTACTTTAACAAAAGCGGGCCAAGTCTTTATCTACAGTTTCTAAACACGCATATAAATTTGAAATCACACTCCATTAACTTCTGTGACTTCCTGGACATCTGAAAAAGAGTATAATTTTTAAGAAATTGATTTTACTGGTTCATTGTGGCAGATTCCAGGTATCTACAGTCTCGAGTTATTTTGTTGAATTTTTTTATTAAATTACTTGGTATTATAAATAAAACAGTAATGCTACTTAATACGGTGGTAAGAATTAGGTTATGTACTTAATAACATTATATAGGTACCGTAAGGCAGGGGAGATGCATAATTTTACGTTTAAAGTAAACCAGGCTTGACTAATTGTGATAATAGTGTAAACTAGTAATTATAGTTCAGTTAATTAAAATTGGTGAGAAAGCAAAGTCGTGTTGTAAATTATAATAATATTACTAATTAATAAAGAAAGCTAAAGATATTCTAAAAAATCACAATTGGTACAAACTAACCGCTGTTAAAATTGTAATTTACTGTTTTAATATTCCCGATCTTCAAAATTTCTGAAACAGGTAGGTCATACAGCTTGAAGTTTATGTCGAGGAAATCGATTCAGTTGTATATCAATTTTACACTTAATTTAAGCACTGTATGTAATAACCCAGATTAGTTGATCTCGATTCGAAATGTTAATTTGAAAGATATGACAACTAATACATTCGAGACGAATAAACTGTCCATGAGCAGCGAAACGTGGCTTTACTCAAACCATTCCATAAACTTATTTGCACCAAATGATTTTATATTAAACAAGTTTCAGTCATCCTCAAGCAACATATAGTTTGTTAATTTTTAATTGATGGTGACAGTCCAGAACCAATGTCTATGAAAATTTTATTGAACTTCTTACCGTACCCTTAATAGTACTATGGTTCTATCGTAGTGGTGCCAAACTCATAAAAAACTACTTTGGCACCTCGATTGCAACATTTTACCCTTATCATTACCTATAGAACCTTGATAACAATGTTTAGAGAGCCATTTTTATTAAGAGTTATTGATAGAACTCTTGTGACACTGCCCTCTCAAGCACAGTTCTACTTTCAAAAATTTTTGCACCCTCAATGGAGGAAAACTTTTTATAAAAAAAATTAAATTTCGGTAGAATGCTTGCTGATACTAATGGTTTGAAGTCCATGTTTATTAAGAGTTATTAATAAAACTGCTGTGGTGCTATTGGAACACTCAAGAATAGTTGCATTTTCAAAATTTTTTTTTTGTACTCATTCTATGGAAAAATAATTTTTTACCACTTATTCCCGATGCATGGAGACGCGATTTTCCCGCACCCTTGTGTTTTTTAGTTTTCGGTAACTCCAAAATAAACATTTGTCAGTTCTATCGAAATTTTATTTTACTCATCAAAATTTTTCCAAGTTCACAATGGGGAGCAAACAATATATGAAAGTAGATTTTTTCTTGAGAATTCTGGGTAGCGCCACAACCGTTCTAATAATAACCCTCAATAAACATGGCTCTCAAACCATTTATCAGTTCTACCAAAACTTAATTTCACTCATCAACATTTTTCCACAATGGGATGCAAGTAATTTTTGAAAGTGGATCTTTTCTTGAGAGTTTTGGGTTTTAATAAACATAGATTTTAAACAATTATTACCAGAGTTCTATCAAAAACTTTTTCCAAGTCCTCAAGAGGGTGTAAAAAGGTTTTGAGAGTTCTGGGTAGCCTCACAAGAGTTCTATACATAATAATAAGAGTTAAATAGTAAAATAGTTAACGATAATTTTAGGATGCACTTTCTGAATTTGACACCTCTGACCTTGCATGGTGATTTTTTGCATTAACTTAGCAGAACTATTTATGCAACTAAGAGAGAACATTAGAACAACTAGGGGTGCGGTAAGAACTTATGATTTTTGTAAATAAGGTGCAAGCTTGATAGGCTTTAAAAGATAACCTGTTACAAAGCAAAACGTAAAAACAATTGTGTTCATCTAACCTCTTCACAAGTAGATGGTTGTGCTGCCGATTAGATCAAATGTTTTCAATTCTTATCTGTTCTCGAATATTCAAGACAAACTCTTGTTTAAAGTGTATTAGACAAAAAGACAGAATTGGTGGATTAATTTCCTTCCATATTCTTAAATAACAATACAGAGTCCGCCTTTGGGAGCTAATTCTATGAGTATCTGCTAAACCAAACTTACTATAATTTTGAAAATTTGGTGACAGGGTAATGATGTTAGGGCTAACTCATCTAAAATATTTTCACGCTCGTACCACTTCCGGTTATACCGGAAGTCGGTACTTAGTCGCTTATTTTAAATAGAATACCCCGTATATTAATACGTTTTTGGATTCTATGTCGAATTTTAAGGTAAGTTTGTTAAATAAACCAGATACGAAATTTCAGTCGTTTTAAAAAAAACATTTTTCTAAAAAAAGTGACAGATGCGGTCTTAGTAATAACTCGTTAATTGTTCTGTTCCTGTCAAACAATTTGGATAAAACTTTGAGGTGTTGTACGCAAAGGTTTATTGCAACAGTCTGCAAAAAATGACATTTGTATTTTTCATAAAAATAAAATTATGAATGTCTAAACTTGACTATCAAAAATGCAAGTTACTCAAAAAATCAAATGGAAACGCCTATTTTTATTACTCAGATCGATTTAACGTCAAAATTAAGGTAAGTTTGTTTAAAATTTTATTTGCCTAAACGTAACAGTTTCATACTTATTATCAAAAAGTCCCAATTTTAAAATTTGTGATAAAATGAGCTACATACTTAAATCTAGTATTTTTGTTCGTGGTCACCATGGAAACCAAATAATTGAGAATTGAAATAAAGAAAAATATTTGAAAAAGTTACTTCAACAAATTATAAAAATTGATAATTTTGTGATTCAAAAGTCATTTTAGCCAAATCGAAATTTTCTAAGTCATTTTTTTCAAATTCGATATACAACATAAGTGTAAAAATGTAATACTTTATGAGTAAATCGAAAAAACTACTTTTTACTGCGGAGGTAGTAACTACATACTTATCAGTGCATTCTTACACGATAAAGTCGCTTATTTAGTATTTCTTGCTCGTGATCAAATGTAAATTAATTTACAATAAATGTTCAAAATGTTGCCCGTTAGACGCAAGAAATTGTTGAACCCGTCTTATAGCGGCTTCACTTGTAGCCCTTTGAATTTCTTGTGGAGAAAGAGAATTGAAGGCATTTTGCACTCTTGCAATGCAACCTTCTGTAGTGGTTAGTGGTGTTAGCATAAACAATATTTTTAATTCGACCCCAAAGATAAAAATCCATTGGCGTAAGATCAGGTGACCTAGGTGGCCATGGAAAGGGACCATTATTGGCAAACCAACGATCTTCAAAAATTTCATAAAGTTTCATGGAAACAGCGTTGGTGTTGTGAGGGGGCGCACCGTCTTATTGGTACCATAAATTTTCCCTTTCTAGATTTAATTGGGGTTGAATTCGTGTGTTTAACATCTCAAGATAATTTTCTCCGAGAAATTAAAATTGTAATCATAAATCGCAACAATCAACTATTTTAAACCCCTCAAATTTTCGTTGAAAAAATACACGTCAAATATTTCGTTATTCCGAATAGCACAAAATACGTTAAAATTCCAAATTTCCTGAAAATGGCATTTGCGAATTGGATTGCTATTTTCGTTATTCCAGTAATGCGAGTTTCGGCGATTAAATATGCCATTTTTCTTTCAAATGTTGAACTAATTGTAAACAGTATGGTCTAAACTTATGTTTCTTAAGAATTATTCTGATAGTTGTTGGTGTTAAGCCAATATCTGTTTTCGCGTCGTTTATGGAATTACAAGGACAGGCACGGAAATATCCTAAAGTTATAACTACATTCTGTTCCTTATCAATAGCAGTTTTTTTGCGAGGCGCAGAGTGTTTAAACGTGCCAAACTGTTCCAAATATTGAACCACACGTCTTATTGTATCTACTGATGGTCGGGGGCGCTCAGGATAACGTTCGATAAATGTTCTTACTGTACGTTTTACAACTCTATGATATTCTCCGTGAATTAAAATTAAATTCAAATAATATGTATTAGAATATTCAAGTCGAGCCATTTCATCAAGAAAAACACAAACTGTCAACAATTTTATTAAATTATTGACTACAAAAGAAAAACAAAATAAATAAGCATCTTTATCGTGTAATGATGCGCTGATAAGTATGTATTACCTCCGCAGTAAAAAGTAGTTTTTTTCGATTTACTCATAAAGTATTAAATTTTTACACTTATGTTGTATATCGAATTTGAAAAAAATTTCCATTTGGCAAAAATGACTTTTGAATCACAAAATTACGAATTTTTATAATTTTTTTGCAGTAACTTTTTCAAATATTTTTCTTTATTTCAATTCTCAATTATTTGGTTTCCACGGTGACCACGAACAAGGAATACTAGATTTAAGTATGTAGCTCATTTTTATCACAAATTTTAAAAATGGGACTTTTGATAATAAGTATGAAACTGTTACGGTTAGGCAAATAAAGTTTTAAACAAACTTACCTTAATTATTGACGTTAAATCGATCTGAGTAATAAAAAATAGGGGTTTCCATTTGATTTTTTTGAGTAACTTGCATTTTTTGATAGTCAAGTTTAGCCATTTATAATTTTATTTTTATGAAAAATACAAATGTCATTTTTTGCAGACTGTTGCAATAAACCTTTGGCTACAACACCTCAAAGTTTTATTCAAATTGTTTGACAGGAACAGAACTATTAACGAGTTATTAGTAAGACTGCATCTGTCAATTTTTTTAGAAAAATGTTTTTTTTTAAAACGACTGAAATTTCGTATCTAGTTTATTTATCAAACTTACCTTAAAATTAGACATAGCATGTATCATTAAAAGCGGCTGCCAAATTATAAACACTAAAACTGGGCCAACTTATAACAAAAGCGATGATGTAATAAACAATTTGTAATTGATCGAATAATTTTAATTAATATAAAAATATTACCAAATAACAATCGCTACTGCCGTCGGCTCAATCGGTAGATGAAGATAAGGGAGAGTCCTAATATACTGAGTTTAATTAACATACCTGAAATACTGCATGCTTCTCATAAGCTTAATTATTTTCACTTATACTTAATTAATAAGAAAAATATGTAATGTAAATAAAAACAATAAAATGATACTTCGGGCGCCAAGCTATTTTTAAATATACGTTATTGGAACAGCTAAACCAAGTTTGTTAATACTAATAAAACATTAATCAAAATGAAAATAAAATTACAAGACACACTAACGTTTATTTAATAATCAAATGTAATGGAAAAGGTCTTAAATCTATTCGTTAATTACTAAAAAATCATACCTTTGAACAGTTCTGTATATATTTTATTACCGCTGGTAACACATGAAACGGAACGGTCAACCAGATGAAATTATTATAGCATCATTGTGGTGCAATCTCCAGATCTAAGGTTACCAGCCACACCCCACTGGAATTATCTTGATCATTTATTCTTAATAATTCGAATCCATAAAAATGAATGCATTACTTTGAAGTTTTTAGTATGTAAAAAAAATTGCGATTTATGATGTAAACCAAGTAAAATAAGGTATTTAATAAAAGTGGTACTTTTTAAAAGTAAAAAGAAAGTAAAAGTAAAAGTAAAAGTGCCTAAAAAAAAAGCAAAGGCTTTAGTTTTAACTATAATGAAAAAAAATAACTTACCATCAAAATCTGATGGCGCTAATAAAAAAGTTAGGTAAAAACCATGCTCACTGCTGTAACATTCAGCATTAAGTGAATTAAAAAAAAAAGCTTTCAGAATAACTCAAGTGAGTATTCCCCTAAAAGTTTTCACGCGTTGCGCGGATACAATAATATGAATCCAATTTTTTAAGAAAGGGAACTATAACTATTTATGTAATATTACACCCAAAAGATATGTTCTAGGAAATGCAAATTAAGTTGTCATTCTCAATTTTACATATTAATAATTAAAAACTTTTCTAATATTACGCCAAATAAATGAACGATCTTAAATTAATGTATTTTTTAATACAACCACAAAAAAAAGGTTGTTACAAGCATCCAGAAATGTATTAATATACGGGGTATTCCATTTAAGATAAGCGACTAAGTACCGACTGCCGGTATAACCGGAAGTGGTACGAACGTGAAAATATTTTAGATGAGTTAGCCCTAACATCATTACCTTGTCACCAAATTTTCAAAATTATAGTAAGTTTGGTTTAGCAGATACTCATAGGATCAGCTCCCAAAGGCGGACCCTGTATACAGTGCGTACCAAATGTATGGAACCGGCCTTGTTATTTCAAAACTATTGAAGCTAAATCGATAAAATTTAATATGCATGTTGTTTACAAAGTCTTCTATTATTTCCACATTTTTGTTATTTCTTTAACTGACAAGATCACTGCAAACTTGATTTTTTTTAATAGGGAAGGGGGGCTAAATCGCATACCGTTTGAAAGGTATTTTCAAGTAGAATTCAGCGACATGCCGCTTGCCATAGTTATCTCTAAAGATAACTTCGCTATTGTAAATTAAAGATTGGGAGTAGGTATTAACTGGATAACTGAATATCCCGTTAGCATGGGGAACAATTGTTTTATGGTGTTTAATGTAATATCAGATTATTGAAACCGTGTTTTAAGTTAATGAAGTTCATCTAGTACAAGAATCATTTATACGCGATGATCAAACTGTTCCCCATTCATCTCTTGGCAGTAAGTAATAAATTCGATTAGAATATCCTTCAACTAAATAAAAAATGAACTCGCCAGGAATATAATTGCTGTTTCTTCTCGAATTCGTTAAAGAACATAAACTAACCATTATTTTCAGCGCTTACTAAATCTTCAGTTATCCAGTTAATATATATACCTACTCCCAATCTCTAATTTAGAATAGCGAAGTTATCTTTAGAGATAACTATGGCAAGCGGCATGTCATTGAATTCTATTTGAAGATACCTTTCAAACGGTATCGATTTGCTCCCCCTTCCTATTTAAAAAAAAATCAAGTTGGCTGTGCAACTCCCGACCTTGTCAGTTAACAAAAAATAACAAAACTGTGGAAATAATAGAAGGCTTTGTAAACAGCACGCATATTAAACTTTATTGATTTAGCTTGAATAGTTTTGAAATAACAAGGCCGGTTCCATACATTTGGTACGCAATGTACAAATAAAAAAAATTAATTATCATAATAGGCTTATTCTTTGCGTTTTCACATATAAATTATGAATTGTGGTTATTAATAACGCTGTATAATTTCGGGTATTTTGATAGTCTATACTATTATTAACATAAACTAAAAATAAAAATAAATTACATTTCATATGCATTCATTAAACTTTATTTGACCTACAAACATTCTAAAAAGGTACCAGTGAAGAGAACTACCTTAAATACCTATTCATTAACATCACTACATTTTTCACTTGCTCACGATTTTTTTAGCATTTTTAAAGATTATCTAAATGGATTGTGCATAGCCAAGTTTCTGTTATTTATAAATATAGACTTCAAGGTATATCATTCTAAATTATGCGCATGAACTGTTTTGTATAGTTTAAAATATGTGTACACTCATCATTAATTAACACTGAAGTGTAATTTAGAGTAATTAGAAAGAATTACCTCCGTATTTAAATTGATTTCGCATGATGCATTCTCAAGGTGGGGCCCCTATCGAGGAGTTTTCTAAATTCACAAAATCTGTTTTTTAAAGATCGTAAAATGATAGAGAACCTTGGGAATTATTACGCAACGGGTAACTTCCAAACAGTACCACAAATTAAAAATTATAATTATATTTAGAGATAATTTTTTACCAGGAATATTTGTAAAGAATACATTAAAATATATGTGAAGTCTGTATTTAATTACGGGGCTCGTCCACATAACATTGTAAAGGGCTTATTCGTCTTTATTAATATATACCAAAAAAAAGGAATTATTTGTAAATACCTTAATTGTACCGTAAAATTGTTTACAACTTTTGATAGTTACTTCAAGTAAAGTATTATATGATATAGCAATAAAAAATCATTGCATCGTAAAAAAGATTTAACAGTTGTACATAAATATCGCAAACATTATTGGAACGAAACGAATTTTAATAGGACATTATTTTAAATTAATGTGTTGCATCCCAACCATCTTTATTAAAGATTAATATTTTTATGTGCTACCGCACTCATAATTGCGTTATTTCCAGAATAAAATAATCCAAATAAATGATAAATACTTTCACGTTTAAAATTTTTAAATGTTAGAAATTCGGCTTTGGATTATATTGTTATTATACAGAGTGTATGACGAAGTACTTGTAAGCATTTAAATCTGCTTCTAAAAGCGTCTAAAAATGTTCGTAAATGCAGGAAATGTAGAAAGTTAACAAACCGGTACTTAGCTATTTATTTCAACAGTGGTGAAATAAGCTCGACAACGGAGGTTACCAATTCTATAATGAAAAGAAAGTTGCCATTTAATCCCATTAAAACTGGACTATATTGCACAAGTCAAATAATTTGTTATAGCATTATAAACAATTGTTTTAAGAATGTAGATACCGTTTATTAACTTTCTATAAGGTCTCTTCGTCGTGTTTGAGAATCAATTGCCAATTTAAATATTCTATGTACAATTATTACAACCCTACATCATACACAGTAATTTTTGATTGATATTCAGGATGGTGCATCGTAGAGAGTGGTAAACTAACACTATATTCTTAATGTTTAAGCGTAGTAGAAGGAGACAAGAAGATATGCATCGGTACTTACTCGTAACGTATTTTGATCTGACATAAGCATTTTAAATTCATTACAATGAGGCACTATTGATGCTTATCTTCTTATCTCCTTCTACTACACGTAAACATTAGAAGTATAAAGTGTTCCTGTTAGTTCGTCCAACTCTGAAACGAAAACTCCTTGTCTTTATTCTTTTCTTGATATGGTAAATTATTTGTTAATAACGAATAAATTAAAATTTAATGTATTCAAGTGTGTAACATTCACTAACAAAGACGAGCCTTTAGTTTATAATAATTTAGGAAGTATTGCCACGAAAATAGAAGATTGCAGACTTAGGAGTATTGCTTGATTATAGACTAACTTTCAAAGGTTATACTAACAAAGTTGTGGACCAAGCATACCGTGGTTTAGGGTTTGTAATTAGGTTTTGGCGGTAACTTCTCTAGAATGGACACTCCTAAACCGTTGTTTGTTTCATTTGGTAGGCCCTACCTTGAATGACAGTATTGTTTGGCATCGTATTCATCACATACATAATGTTCTTTGCAATTCCATAACAGAAAACGAGGTATTAGGATTGTTAGTTTTTTTTTTGGTTTCATGTTGGTCATTTTTCTTGCGAGTGAGATGGTGGTAGTTGTTTTTTAGTTGTTTCGGGATGATATTAATACATAATAATTTGGCGCTAATTTGGTGCTACTTTGTCATTCTACGAAATTGGGAGCTGGTATGTTTCTAAAATTTTTGGGTTAAAACGTAACGGTAATCAAGAAAACCTTATAACGAAGTACGATATTCTAGATTGATATAATTTGGTACTAATTTGTAACTCTAAAATGAAATTTGTTGCGCATTTTATACAACATTTTTGTGCTAAAACGTTATGGAAGTCACAAAATCCGTACAACAAAGCATGATATTAGGTCAAATTATATACCATAATTTAAGCTCCAAAATGAAATGCCCGCGTTTTTAATACATTTTGGGCTGAAAGAATAATTAATATATCAGAATTTGGTGCTAGTTTCATGCAAATTGCTAACCACCAAATTACATTTATTACTCGCATTTTTAATAATATTTTTGGACTACGACGTCATGGAAATCACGAAAACCTTGTAACCAAACCTGGTATGAACACTGATATAACATAATTTGGTTCTAGTTTTATTTTGGAGAAATGAGCATCAAACTATCATATACAGGGTGATTCTTAGGGAGTTCTAATTAGACGTTTTAGAGAAACTTGACACAATTAAAATCTGAAAATTTGGGGTATGGGGTTTTCGGATATGCCCAGTTGATCTAAAATATTTAGAGTCTCCTACCACTTCCGGTTAAAACTTCCTTATTTTAAATAGACCGCCCTGTATATTATTACGTATTTCGATAAAGCTAATTTTGAGGATTCTCTCAATATACGGTTTTGCTACCTTATACCGAGTGTTTTACGCAATATGACCAATTTTAATACGAGACAGTGTCCGGTTTGACACACTGTATCTTTATAAATAATAAAAAGGGAAACAATCTGGTTGGTAAAAATTTCTTTAGTATCATCTACTTTAATAAAATTTTAACATTTTGTGGATAAAATAATTTTTAATGTACGAGGTGATTCAAAACGCGTACTAAAACATTTCTCAACTTTTTTAAATAGATCACCCTGTATTTTATAACGTTATTAGAAAGAGCTTTAACTGTTCTTTAAGTTTCATTAACCCCTCCCTATACCTAAATCGAACCTTTATTGGGGTATTTAGTTTTATAGCACAAAATATTACATTAAAACATCAAAGAAATCAAAATGTAAAATTTAAAAAAATATGTATAAAATCAAATTTAACATTTAAAGTAAATGCTCAAAAACATCTCCTTGTTGCTGCAAACACTTATTAGCTCTTTAAAGTATGGAAGTCATTGTTGCCTGTCTAATCTGCACTGGTGTTAGTGACGCAAATGCATTCCGAACCCTTTCTATAGTGTCTTGTTTGGTTGTTACAGGATTCTCGTAAACTTTATTTTTTATAAATCCCCAAATGAAAAAGTCTAAGGGGGTCAAATCAGGAGAACGTGGAGGCCACAGATATGGACCTTTATTTGCTATCCACCTTCCATGAAACATTTCGTCCAGACATCGGCCAACGGCTCTGGTACTGTGCGGTGTCGCCTCGTCTTGTTGGTACCATGCTTGATTTTTCTCTATCGCTGGCAAATTGACCAAATTTGGCTGAACCACATTTCTTAAAATTTCCAAATACCGTTGTCCAGTAAGGTTTTCGTCGTAGAAGTGGACACATAAAATTTAACAATTATTAAAAGACTAAAAACAAAGATCTAGGATTTAAGTACCTGCCTTTTACCCCATTTTAAATTTTATGTCTACCTACCTTTTACTGCACAAAACACGTTAAAGGACCATCTTTCTTGAAATGCTCTTGCCCTTTTTAGATGGGGATTTTCGGTTGCCCAGTAGTGACAATTATGCATGTTCGTAAATTTTGCCTCGTCAACCCAAATGATACTACTTAAAGAATCTTCATCCCCATCTTTCTGCATAATAAGCCATTCACAAAAGTTAATCCTTTTTTCTAAATCTGTATTATTTAGGGAATGTACAGTGGTGTAGGAATAAGGTCTCCACTTACGTTTTTTTAAAATTCTTTGGATTGTTGAAAATGACAATCGCAAATGACGCGTTACATCTCTTATCGAAGTATTCGGATATGCAGTTAAAAATTTACCTCATTATCTTCATTATTGACTATCGGCTTATCTCTAATAGTTTGCGCTCTAAATGATCCATACTCTTGCAAATTATTCATAACGACATCAATGGTTTTATTAGTTGGAGGAGGTAAGTCAGGGTATCGTTATGCAAAAATACGACATGTTCTGGCTGCGATTTGGTGGCATTCTACGTGAATTAGTAATAAATTAATGAAATCTTCATTAGCGTATCCTGATCTGGCCATTCTCCTTAACTATACTTTAAATCTTAAAATTTCTACAATAGGAAAAATGTTAACTTGTTTATCTATCTAGAATTTTAGACGCAAACTGGGAACTGTCAACTAAAATTTTCACGGCACACTATACAATAATAATCAAAATCATAATACAAATCATTATTCCATACATTAAAAGCTAAATACCCCAATAACGGCTCGATTTAGGTGTAAGGAGTGGTTAATAAAACTTAAAGAACAGTTAAAGCTCTTTCTAATAACGTTATAAAATACAGGGTGATTCATTTAAGAAAGTTGAGAAATGTTTTAGTACGCGTTTTGAATCACCTCGTACATTAAAAATTATTTTATCCACAAAATGTTAAAGTTTTATTAAAATAGATGATACTAAAGAAATTTTTACCAACCAGATTGTTTCCCTTTTTATTATTTATAAAGATGCAATGTGTCCAACCGGACACTGTTTCGTATTAAAATTGGTCATATCTCGTAAAACACTCGGTATAAGGTAGCAAAACCGTATATTGAGAGAATCCTCAAAAGTAGCTTTATCGAAATACGTAATAATATACAGGATGTTCTATCTAATATTAGGAAGTTTTAGCCAACTTACGGTATAACCGGAAGTGGTAGAAGACTCTAAATATTTTAGATCAACTGGGCATATATCCGAAAACCTCATACCCCAAATTTTCAGATTTTAATTATGTCAACGTCTAATTAGAACTCCCAAAGAATCACCCTGTATTAATCGTCTTAATACCATACTTGGTTATACAGATTTGGGATTTCCATAACGTTTTAGCGCAAATATGTTATGAAAAATACAAACAATAAATTTTAAAGTGATAAAATAGTACCAAATTAGCTCCTAACAGTACGCCTCTTTATAAGGTTTTCATAACTTCCATAAAGTTTAAGGACCAAAAGTATTATAAAAATAACGAGAGTAGTAGAATGGGAACACTTGAGGACAAAAGGGGTGGGGGAAGCTACGCCCACTTTCACCACGTGGCCCTACCAATTTACCGCCCCTTTTTTGACGGATTCTTTTCTGGCGCCATTTTCAAACCCTTGATAGCATGCTCAACCCCTTGATGGCATTTTCAACCCCTTGATGGAATTTTCACCCCTAATTAGAGCACTTTTGGCTGTATTAAGAACCTTTTTGGCAGTACAGCCCCAGGAGGGCGGGTCACCGCAGTAGCCTTGCGCTTTCATATAGGGTTCTGATTGGAGGGCCTGAGGGTAGGCCATAACCCCTGGTTTCTGATTGGTGCACAGACTCGGCCCAGATGCCCCCCTGGTTTCTGATTGGTGTCGGCCATTTTGTTTTGTCGGCCATTTTGGATGTCGAACATGGCGGGAACTTTAAAATAGTATTCTAATAAGGGGACCCTCATACTATCTCATAAAGCAGGCATGGGACGCCGGAACTAAATTTATGAGAAACAATTAAAATAGCGATTTGAAAATTTGTTTGAAATTTTAACCTTAAAAGTACATTAAGACAAATGTATCCAATGTGACACGTCGCCTCGTGCTATTATGAGCGCTTTGAAATATGTATTGTGTCCTATATGTAAAGTTAATAGTATACCAGATTTTTCAATTTAATTTATATTTATATTAAATACCATAATGTAGTAATAAAAATAAAATAAAAACTTTAATAGTTACCCATGGAAAACAAAGAGATTCTGCCATTTTGACTATCAGTCAAATTTGTACTCAGCAGGTTTCACGAGTCATATTAAAATTAATTATATAACGGATACTTTTAGCCCGAAACAGGATTGCTAGATGGATATTTTTCTCAACAGAAGGATACGAGAAAAACAAACAGAAGATTCCCTCATCTGAACAGTAGATTCTTTAATAAATATATTTTTAAAAGAAACCATAAAATATAACCAAAAATAAATACCGGTAAGTCACCAACTTACCCAACTGCACAGTTATGAACGCTAACAAATAAAATACGTATAAAAAAAGTAGTAATTAATATAAAAAAATAAAATTTAATCATAGGTATTACCGAATACACTCAAACATTGAAATTTATTCTGATTCTGAGTCAGTGAGTTCTGATAATTGTTTGTACATTTGAGAGCGAATTAATTAATTAATCTTTAGGTTTAGATTTCAACTACTCGAGGTAAACTTTTTATTTATGTATTTAATAAAATTAATAATAATTTTTAATTACATATTTACCTATGAACTTATTGGTTCATAACAAAAACTTATAATAATTTAATATTAGTCAAGTTGCTATGGTATGTGTGAATCCTTGCGATATTGCAGGCTCACATTCCATCAATATAAGTAATTTGATTGTAATCTCATTATATTTAGAATTTACATACATAAAGACAAAATTTACATCGATTGGAGCTTGAACCTTGATGGCGCAGTTAGTTAGCGCGGTACTCTAGCAAAGTACAGGTCGTAGGTCCAAACCCTACTCGAGGTAAACTTTTTATTTATGTATTTAATAAAATTAATAATAATTTTTAATTACATCTTTACACCTTTGAACTTATTCGTCCATAACAAAAACTTATAATAATTCGGATAAGATTAAAGACATGAGCGAGAAACACATATGTTTAGCAGAAATCCAAAAGTCTTCTGTACTTGTTTCTTGATGAAAGTTAAATGTAGTAATTTTTGTAACTTATGCGCCTCGACTATATATAGAGTGTGCTGTGCCAAAGGACCAAGCGTTGTGGCTTTCGAGTACATGGTAAGGATCAATTAGCTCAGGTTTTGTACCCGAGTGTGTGGATTGGTGGGTGTGTGGGTGGACGGATAGGTGAGTGAGTGAGTGAGTAAGTGAGTAAGTGAGTGAGTGAGTGAGTGAGTGGGGGGGGGGTGCGTGCGTGTGTTTGTGGCTGTGTGTGTATGTGTGGATGTATGTTAGTATTCACGATACCTCCAGAACTAAAATACTACCTACTTAAAATTTTGTATTTAAGCATGTGCTATATCATTGTAAAGAGGATACAAAACACGATCAATTATTTCAAAGCCGACTTGTCGTTCCATAAGAAAAATTTAATTTAGGGGTTGAAACTAAAAAATAGAAAGTGCAAATAAGAATCCAAATGGATATTTAAATTCTGCATAAAAAATATCTTAAGACAGTGCAAATAAAACTTATATGTCTAATATAACAAAAAAGATATTACAAGAAAAAGAAATTTGAAATTTTTGTTTTTCTTGCCATAAGTCTTAAAATACGTGGAAATTTGGAAATTGGAGAGGGTCCTATAATTTCACTAAACCTTAGGAGTACTTCATCTAATTTAACCAAATCTGTATCTTTTATAATAAGCGAGATCCCCATGCTGGAAATGTTATCTGGGACACGTTGTATTTATAAAGTATTACAGTTTTAAAACATCACTAAAAACAATACTAGCAAACAAAAACAAAAAATTTAATGCATGTAACTATCCTATGTTATGTGGTAGATTTATTTTTATTCTCAAATCAAAGCCGTTTATTTTCTACCTGTGACCAGAACTTTTGAGATTAGCCGGTATATTAGTAATCCTTAAATCAAACAACAGGGATAATTTTTGATATTAGTATTCTTTACGCCGGAAGTAACTAAATTAATATAGGTATACATTAACAATGTAATAAAGTAGGCACTAAACGCTACAATATACCCGCAGTGCGTTTTGTATTAAATGCCTACTGCCTAAACCGAATATTTTTTGTCTGAATTTGAGGCCGAAATTAGAGATCTATGAGGTGAATAAAAACAAATCATTTCGCCACCGCTTTAACTAAATATTAACAAAAGGCTGTTAATAAAAATCTTTGTAAACAAAGTATTATCGGATCTGGATGAGACTCTCAAAGTTTCAGCTTTTGAGAATCGTTGAAAATGTTTTATGAGAGACGCTGCGCGCTGTGCCATGATATCGTGTTAGGAAATGCATCCGCTGCTAAATTTGATGTTGATAAGCAACCGATTTTACCATCATGATAGTAATGCTGACAAATTACATACTTGCTAATGTCGCTATTTCTTTCAGCGTTTCAGAATTGGGTGCAGTAAACGTGGCGGAATCTTGCAAGAAATGCATGTGCTACAACTAGGCAAAAATGCAGCGGAATATGGACGACGATTTACAAAGGCTAGAGAGTTTTACACTCAATTAGAAACGTGTTAGTGTGAATGATCGGTTATCGTAAATCGCTGCCCTTCCGACTAATATAATATTATAATGGTGATTATTTGACAAAATTGCGAGCCAACCACCATTAGAGTATTGTAAGTCCATACTGTTTATTCATGATTTAACCTAATTTTTATAGTTTAGTTTATTAAAGAAGTGTTTGTATTATTCCAATGTAACAACGTGGCAAGGAATCATACTTTTTTTTTTCTTTACTTAACTTTCAAAAACATGTGCTTTGGGGCACAACGGGTTGGGCTACAATTGTATCCCATTCTTCTCCGTATTAATACGTGTGGTAGTTTTATTTTTCTGTATCACCTATGCTCAAAAGTACGCTACAACGTAAAAATTGGTTTATTGAAACAAAAATGTGGTAAATTACAAATTTTGTATGTGCAATGTTTTAAAAAGACATCTATTAGATGACCTCATTGTTCCTTTGTACAGTTTTGTAATCTATATCTAAAATTTTCCATAACGCGTGCCAACATTTCTGCGCGAATATCACTTAGTTCCGCCAAAACTTTTATTTGGGTTTTTGGATTGTGTGAGGTCGCCTTTTGTGAACCTTCCCTTTCAGAAAATTAGGAACCGGTAAGTCGGGGAAGTTGAGTTTTCCCTCCCTCTTGTTGGAACCGATTCTGATTTTGTCCAAGCCTGCGAAATTCTGGTGTACAACATATGACCGTAACGTTGAGTTGACAGTGACAGTTTCGTTGTATTCTTTGAAAAAGTAAAGTTATACGATACCAAACGTTGTTTTGTTGTTGTAGATTTACCTCGGATCAGTACCGAGAATTTTAAATGGAAGTAAGCTTCGTCTGACATCACTAAAAAGGTCAATTGATCTCCATCATCTGCTAAAATTTGAAAAAATTGTCTACAGAATGCAACACGAACAGTACCATCTGCCCTTTGTAACTTGTGAACTGCTTGAATCTTATACGGAACTAGAAACTCAAATCAAAATACAGAATTCTTTGCAACGTTATGTTTGAAAAGTGTTACAGTAAGTTACTTCCTTGAAGACGACCGATTCGGACTAGTTTGTACAACATGTCTTACACGTTCGATATTTTCTGGTGTTCTAACTGTACGGGCAGCTCCTGTAAAATTAAATCTAATGTTTCCTATTTTATTAAAATCTTTGATTTACGTCCCTATGGTTTGTCGGGTTGAAATTCATCCGCCTACATTAACTCCTGACGAAAATTTCTTTGCATTTGCACAACCGACTTATTTTTTTTTGTCTTGCACCAAATTACGTTGATTTATCAGAGATGTGTCCATAACTAGTACAGTTCCAAATACTAGGCTACACAAATGTGTCAATAAAACTGCCAAAACCAGAAGATTTTTTCCAGAACGACCTATTAAAATTAGGTGATGCCAGATGCCTAACTCACTAGATGGTTCGTACACACAAAAGGAAAACCGACAAACAATACGGGCAAGAAGAGGCGATTGAACTTGCTGTAAATGCCGTGATTTCTGAGAATATGCGATCATTGACAAAAAGAAGGAAAGTTTAAGACCACTCTTACTGGATACCAAGAATTAGAAATCAAATCATATTATTTGAATATGCAAAAAAATGATTTTTGGTGTAACAACCAAAGAACTTCGCCGATTGGTTCATCAATTAGCTGTAAAAAATCATATTATACATACATTTAACAGAGATTTGGCAATGGTATGAAAAGATTAGCCAGCACATTTTATAAAACATCATCTGAAGCTGATTCACTAGAAAACCTGACGCTACATTAGGGGCTCGAGCCATAGGATTCAACAAAGTGTCAGTTGCACAGTTCTTTGGTTTCTCGACTGAAGTTCGTGATGAACACCGCATATCTAGAGAGAAAAACTACAATTGCGATGAAATAAGTGGCACCGTTGTCTAAAGTAAATACAGCGACAGGACAACGGCAAGTCGGAGCCCTGACTTCTGAAGAGAGAAGCACGTTGGTCACTGGTGAAATTTGTTTTTTAGTTGATAGAGTACGTATGTTCCCAATGTTACTATATCCTCATACGAGGAAACCAAAGGAATTTGATGTTGGTTTATTCCTTAGGGAATAGCCCGATTCCTGCTGAATCATTGCCAAAACTTTCGAAAAAATTTAGTGAATTTTCTAACTCAAGAAAAGAAAATCCGGTTATACTACTTTTAAATGGGCATGCAACATTACAAAAATTCTAAGAGTAATTGATTTGGCTCGAACCAACGACATTATAAAACTATGCGTTCAGGCTTTGGACGTATCATATATGAAGTCTTTACATATATAATGTGAATGTAAAAAATGGCTAAGGTAAAATCCAGGAAAAATTATAACACTGTTCAAAATCCCGAAATTGTTTGGACAGGATTTTTTCAGCGCTGCAAATATGCGGACCGCCATAAACGGATTTGAAAAGACTGTTATTTGTTCCGTGAATCCGAATATTATTACAGACGCAAATTTCATACCTTCTTTCCCTACTTATATTGAATTACAAAATGCGCCAGCTATAAAAAACGATTACTTAAGGATACCTGATGGACTTGATTTTCGAACTCCCAAAAAGAACATTCCAGGAGAAGATAATGATCCTAATCAAATATCACCATCTATTTTGAATCACATCAAGGTTACAACTTTCCCGCCTTGGTTGTTCGTGGATACCTGATAGCCCCGAAAGAGTATTTCTCAGGCTTTGCTGTTCAAAAATATAATATTAATACCAAAATTGAAATCAGAAGGAAAAAGAATTACTAGGAAAAAACACAATTTTAACCAATTCTCCATGTACAGCTGAATTGAAACAAGCCGCAGAAAAAATTGAAAACCTAAAATTAAAAAAAAAGAAGAAGACTGCAATTAAAAGATACTAATACAAGTACTACAATTGTTGATCAAAATATAGGAAAAGGAAAAAAAAGGCTTACTAAACAAAGAACAAGAGGAAGACCTGGAAGAAGAAACTGCGATCTATTCCTACTGCAACGTAGTTTAGTCCACGTCTCTTGAGGGCTGGTGTTCGTTTTATGCTGGTTTAGACTGCAGTGATGACGATTCCGTGCATGTTTGTGAGTGTTGCATGCAAAATTACTAAATATTTTGACTAATATTTGAGTACGAATCTCATACCCCTTTCTCCCCTGAGTGTCGGACAGAACGAGATATGGTATTCTTTCTTTTAAATGGGTTGTTTTTTTTAAGTCAATGCTAATGTTTGTGAGTCAAATATAATAAATAAAGAATAGAATGTAATATTTTCCTAGTTTTTCCTCATTGTTAACTTAATTTAGATTTTTCATTAGTCACCTGTTTTTCACTCAGGCTTTCCCTGTATATGTTAAAATTTTGAGAAAACCTATCCAATTTTTAAATACTTAATATTACTTTGAACGTTGCACACACAAGTCACCTCCTTAGTTTTCTATAATAAAGGAAAGAAAAACATTGCTAAATTACTAGAACAGCGAAAAGACAAGAACAAATTCTGAATAATGTTTAAATCATGATTTGGAGCAACAAACTTTGATTAAGGCCTTTTATAGGAATTTTAAATAATTCAGTTTATTGGTTATAACTAGTCATTCTGACATACAACATATGTAATATATGAAAATGTAAACTTTCACCGTTATTACATATAATTAAAATACTTAGCACTTGGGTTTTAAAATGGTGTATTCCTATACTTGTATTTCACATAAATATATACGTTTCGATAAGGATTACAGTTATCGTTGTCAGTGGTGGTAGTATAATATAAAATTTAATCAAATTAAATTTTGTTAGAGGAGGTTCTGGTTTGTCATCTTCAAGACCGTTTAATAATATTTAATTTTATTCAGGATCTAGTTATCAACGGACTTCAAATAGTTGGTTAATTAATTCGTCTGGATGTGTGTGTCTGTCTGCCTGTGCATCTGTGCGTTGCACAATGTTACAGGGTTTAGAAACTTGGAAGTGGTGTCATCTTGTAGAAAATTCTTTGCTGATTCCAAATCTCTGGTAGATTTTTTGATCTGATCACCTGTTCACCTGTAGGGAAGCCGTCAAAATTTCGATATTAAGATATAATGAGTCATTTTTATAATAATTTTTTTTAGCTAATTTAAGATACGATAATAATGAAAATAGAGAATCACCATGTTACAGTTTTGAAGTTGGTTGAAATTAGAAATCTATAAGAATTCGCACCTTTTGAATTTGTTTTTTTACTAAAATTAGATGCCATAGTTAGTTTTATACGTTTATCAAACTGTTATATTAATTGCAGGCTTATGTATGCGTTTTAATCTTTATCTTCATAAATTAGTTCTAACATCTTAAACAATTCTTAAATATATTACCATTACTAAGCACGATACCTGTAATTGTTATCGAAACATAGATTTGTGTAAAATATAAATATAAAAATACACCATTTTAAAACCCAAAGGCTGTGTATTTTAACGTATACCTATCAGAGTTACAAATAAACATTGTCATGGCATCACTTACACCCACTAAAGGTCTTCTCCGACGGGTGCAAAAAAGGCGATGGTGAAATTCGCGGTTGTAAGAAAGGACGCGTGTTAAGTTAGCACCCCGACAAAGAGTTCCAATAGTTCTGATTAGAGTTCTAGCTTCCTTTTAAATTTAGAAGTACTTTATAAAAAATAAAAAGTTCCGCTCATTAACCATTCCAAATTTTAATTTGAAAAATGGGGTACTAACATCACATCGAAAATCGAGATCCAGTAGTTCTGACTAGCTAAATTACTATATTTTGCAAAGTTCTAGAATTCCTGATATAACAATTTTTTTTATTGAAAATTCAATTTTGACATGCAATAGTTCCAATCAACTTTTGATGTTCTTTTATTCATTTTTAAGAGTTCTCGCTAAAAAAATATTATAATCAAAAATGAAAGTCACAGAAAATGTTAACAAAAAATATTTTTAAGACTTCTGATAGTTCTCGCAGCAGATTTGGATAGTATTCGAAAAGTTCTGAAATAAATTCTAATGATCGAAAGGAATACGATTAATATTTATAGAATTATTCGACTTTAAAAAATTGCATTGCTTAAATTTTCTAAGTATCGACGATAAATATTTTGAAGGGTTCCGATAGTTACAAAACAGGTCTCGTGTAGTTCTCCACATGCACAATGCCTTTCCAAAGAGTTTCGATGTTAAAATTAATTATATAATTTTTTAAAAATGAATTTATCCTGAAAATGGGCTATATTTTACTAATTGTTGAAAAAATTGTCTAATTAATTTTTGTCATTGGAATTGTTTGGAAAGGCATTGTGTATGCTCAGAACTATACGAAAATTCTTTCAGAATAATCAGAACTCTTGAAAATCGACCAGCGTCTCATAATATATATCCTCGTACATTTTTAAAGTATCGATGAATAATATCTTGAAGGGTTGCAATAGTTCCCACAGTAGATTTGGATAGTACTGAGAAAGTTATAAAAGAAATTCTAATAACTGAAAGCAATCCCATCAATAATTAATGTGTTACACAAAAAAACTTGGATTAAAAAATTTTTATAGAAGTTTTGAGCTGTTTCAGTGTAAATAATTCATCAATTATGAAATATATATTTTATGAAAATATTTGGGGTTGAACTCCACACGACCTTTCAACCTACAAA
The DNA here is from genome assembly GCA_036346205.1 of Vesta saturnalis. Classification (NCBI taxonomy): domain Eukaryota; kingdom Metazoa; phylum Arthropoda; class Insecta; order Coleoptera; family Lampyridae; genus Vesta; species Vesta saturnalis. The sequence goes on from JARFJB010000091.1 coordinate 2,691,671, forward strand.
AAGGAAATTAAAAGAAATGAAATAATGTTAATAACGTTGTTGTTAGGGTAATTATGCAATCTCATACGTCTAGATGATCACTTAAAAAATTAAAAGAAATGAAATAATTTTAGTTATAATTTTTACCTTCCAATGTACATTATAGATATGTAGGTATAGAAGGTTATGCAATCGACTTTTTTTCACTATCACTAAATCGACTTATTAGCTCATTTTACAACTTTTGGCCAAGTTTACCCAAGGGCCAGGATGTCTGGATCCCTGTGTGTATGTTTGTCTGAATGTATGTTAGTCCCTATCCACGATAACTCCAGAACGAAAATACCTACGTACTTTTGTATTTAAGCTTGGTTTCATTTGGCTTGGAGCTGATTACATTTTGGGAGAAATCCAGTGGCGACGGGGGGGGGGTTACTCGGGTCAGTTTTTGATTTTTTTCAAATATTTCTAAAACAGCTGCATATTTGAAAGATATAAACATACCTAAATATCGACCGTAAACATATCGAATAATTATGTTCGCATTTTTTTGATACGACGCGTAATTTAGTGACAAAAAAATTCCTAAGGTAGAATTTAAGTGTTAGTTAAAATTTTTTCAATATATGAATAACGATTCATTTTATTAGAAAAAGTGCACACATATTTTTTAAAGAAAATTTAATTTTACATAACTTTTCTTTATAAAGTTTCTTAACATAACGCAAAGTAAATCTAAAAATTAATTAAATATAAACGAAAATAGTTAAACTGTATTAGTGATATAGAAGTGAGTGGCTTTGGAACTTGTATGTCTATTAATCTCTACCTGACATGAAGTTTTAAACGTCATTCTGACATAAATTATTTTTTTTTGTTTTTACAATATTGCTTGTTATAGTATACTATACATAGTGGGAGAGAAATACATGATTTTTCCTGAGATCAGTTTGCAACACGAGGGCGAAGCCCGAGGGCTACAAAACATCGCGGGTAAAATAGCATTCTCCCCTGAGATGTAAATACTATTTTTTGCACAAGCGTAATCACAAAACGCGGAAAATTAATAAATTTAGTAATAACCGTCAAAACCGTACGTTTTTTGGAATTCGTACCTTGACAACCATATCTAGTGTCAGAAAATTGTTTTCAATAAAACCTGAAAATTGTGGATAATTTCAATAATTGTGGGCCTGTATCATAGATTGTAAAAGCAAATAAATAAATTAGTTCTTTAGTTCTTGTGTTTTTATTTGCACTCAGTATTTGAAACTGTCAAAACATATAAAATAAACCCTATCTCCCTAGGAAGAAAATGCTCCACTTCTGTCACGATTTTAGCAACAGAGAAACTTCTACTTCCGCTTTCGAAAAAAATTATTTCATTTCTTTTAATTTTTTAAGTTAGCATCTAGATGTCCATTAACCTCTGTCCGACATGAAGATAGATTTTGTTTTTGTTTTTACAATGTTGACTATTTTCGTAATGAACTTATTGTAAAAGAGGTTGAAAATTATCCTAATAAAAATGCTATTAAAATTATTATTATTTCTTTTAATTTCCACTTTGTATTTTCATAAAATATATATTTAATAAATGAAGAATTATTTACACTGAAACAGCTCAAAATTTCTATGAAAAAAAATTATTTTTTAATGATTCTAAGTCTTTAACTTTGTTGCTAAATCCAAATTTTTTGTGTAACACATTAATTATTGATCGGATTGCTTTCAGTCATTAGAATTTCTTTCATAACTTTCTGATTACTATTCAAATCTACTGTGGGAACTATTGGAACCCTTCAAAATATTGTTTATCGAGAATAAAGATGAGACGCTGGTCGATTTTCAAGAGTTCTGGTTATTCTAAAACAATTCTCGTATAGTTCTGAGAATACACAATGCCGTTCCAAACAGTTCCGGTGATAAAATGAATTAGATAATTTTTTAAACAATTAGTAAAAAATAGCCCATTTTTCGCATAAATTCGTTTTTTAAAAAATTACATAGGTAATTAATTTTAACATCGAAACTCTTTTGAAAGGCATTGTACATGTCGAGAACTACTTTGGAACTATTGGAACTCTTCAAAATATTTATCGTCGATACCTAGAAGATTTAAGGCTATGCAAGTCGAATAATTCTATAAATCGGATCGCTTTCGATCATTAGAATTTATTTCAGAACTTTTCGAGTACTACCCAAATTTGCTACGAGAACTATTAGAACTCTAAAATATTTTTTGTTCAGATTTTCTTTTTCATTTTTGATTATAAATTTTCTTTAAATTAAAGAGAACTCTTAGGAATGAATAAAAGAACATCAAAAGTTGATTGGAAATATTGCATGTCAAAATTGAATTTTCAAAAATTTTTAATTTTTTTTAATTTTCAAAAAAAAATTTTTTTTCATATCAGAAACTCTAGAAGAACTTTGCCAAATATAGTAATTTAGCGAGTCGGAACAACTGAATCTCGATTTTCGATGTTAACACCCCATTTTTGAAATTAAAATTTGGCACGTTAATAGAGGAACTTTTTTTATTTTTTATAAAGTACTTCTAAACTCTTTAAAAGGAAGCTAGAACTCTAATCAGAACTATTGGAACTCTTTGTCGGGATGCTAACTTCGCACGCGTTAAGAAAGGTGGACTTCACTGTACTACTACAGATCCTAATAAACTCGTAGATGACTTCGAATTAGGTCAAAATGTTTTATTCTGATAAATATTTCGTATTTGAGTTAGATACTAGATCTCGTAAAATTGTTACATTTACAGTTTGTTACAGATGTTAATTTCATGTGGAGATGCTGAAAATCATTTATAAAATCTGTGAGATGCTTTTTAAATTGTTAAGCAAGAAGTTAGCACAGTATCAAATTTTTGTGAAAACGCTCTTTACTCTTAAATGCTAGACAAGCGGTTAGATAGTTTAGACAAGAGTTAGATAATTAAGTTAAATGCTAATTTAGGTTACTAGTCAATTATTTATTTTGGGTTCAACTTGTTATAAATGAAGTGAGTACAAACTAAAATAGTCATGTATATTTATAAATATTACAGAAATATTCTGAATTTTTTAAGAACTCGACTATTGCCAAAAAATGACGCTTAGAAATTTTATATAAATATAATAACAAACAACTTACAAGAAATAAAATTAATGGCATTCTGATAAGTTTGCAAATTGATGCGAATTGCTGTAAATGTACTTAATGTTTTAGATTTTAACGTAGAATTCAATAAATGGACAATTTATAATTAAATGTTAAGAAGCTAACTATAAAAGCAAGACGAAAAATTGAGGACATTCCGCATAGCCTCTGGTCACATTGAATTGCTTAAACTGGGACATTACGTGTAGACTAAACAAGTACATTCATTTTTTTCTTGGCAATACACCTAAAAATCCACTGTCACTAAACCTACTTCAAACATCGTTCATAATTTTTGTCACTGAATAAAGTAGACAATTAACCTTTTAGTCTCTTCGCCAATTACATGTAATTTATGTTACGTCTCTTGCATTCCAACCATGTAATTTAAATTTAAATTCGGCTTTCTTTTTACGTATAGCTTTGTTTTAAGAATTTTAGATTGTAACCGGAACTACCGGAAATCCTTCCATTTGGACATAAACGTTTTTTCATTTTTAATTTCAGGTAGAAAATACAGGATGTGAATGTTGAAATCGATGCGCTTCGTCAAGTTGAGTCAATTTGATATGCTTGTATTACAGGTAAGTAACAATATTCAAGAAGTTTACTATTGACTGTATTATATATGTAGGTACTTGTTAAAATAATATGGAAGTCTTTAACGGTTTACTTGTATTGTGATAGAAAGGAATGTTGATAACTTTTACGCGATAGTTTATTAAATAAACATAATGCAATAATGGTAAAAATGTGTAAAGAGGTTAGTTACCTGTAGGGTTTTTTAGCATGCCCTACTAAGCAGCAACTGCATTACTTAAAAAAAATTAAAACGGATTTCTGACCTTCCTTAATTATTTAATTAACTTTCTTAACGTTGAGTGGGTTCGGATTAACTATACATTTTAATTTAATTTTGAAATACTTACGTAGTTTATAAAATATCACCATTCACAAAAATTACACAAATTTGATATAAAAACCTTCACTGTGTAAGCGAATCTTAAAACTTGTTTCAAATGTCGTCTACGCGCACAGGTTTACACTAACTAGCTAGAGCACCTTCCACCGACATTCCTACAAAACAACTGTCAGACTGGTTTAGTGGTTTGGCTTTGCCGGTGAAACGTGAAATGGAATTGGAAAAGCCCCACAATGGCTACAATAACCGCTATATTCGCTCACTCGCTCTTCGAAAGTTAGACTATTGACTAACTATGGCAATCAACAAGCAAACAAATAAAAAACAGGTGTTTCCTCCAGCTAATTTACAACGACGATCTAATCCTGTTTTTAACAATGAAAGTTATCAAATAATTAATTGCATTTGATGAAAAATGGATAAATTCACTTATCAGTAAACAAAAATTAATTATCATCGCATAAATTTATTGTAACTGTTATTGCTTTCTAAATTAAAAATTTCGAAAACCTGTGGGAGTTACTAGGGATTTTGTATAGAGTTACATAATTATTTTTCCGCGTTTAAAAAGACCACGCATTCTGTGTAAGGATTTGAAGGTTCATCACGGATCATTTACTTTAATCGGATTCAGAAAAAAGTTTTGTTTGTTATTTTATAAATTTAGTCATTACTTTCCGAATAAACGTCTCTTCTTTTTTTTTGTTTTTCAAAAAAGGCATGGAATGTTTAGCGTATTATCGGAAATAACATTTACCTAAACGTTATTTAGTTTATTATTTCCCTATTACCTACAATTAAATAAATTACAATATTACATAAATAATCATACAAAAATCATTGAACTTTTAAATAAGTGTACATCAACATTTTTTCGTCTTTCTGTTTAAAACTAGTTTAGTTTTAAAAATTATATATTTAATTATATCTTTAATGCAATTTTTTTTGTATTACTATTCTTTTATCTACAGGAAACAATACGATTTTGTCAGGAAAGTTTTCGCATAAAATGATTTTATATTTTGCTGGTTCTTTGTTTCCTTATTGTAATTAAATATTACATATTACTTGACGTTTGAATCCGTAATTGATATGTAAACTATGGAAGCTATTTTTGTTTGGTTACCATGTATTCACTTTTCAACTGTATCTATCGGTCTGTGGTTAGTTGTTATGGAAAGAAATGAGCATGAAAAATTTTACAATTAACGTTCACAATTGCAAATACTTATATTTTTGGGGTTACAGTCGTGTATTTTAACGCAATTGAATCGCAATATTTTATATAAAATATAGGAAAGGTGTAAAAGCATTTATGAATAAAGACCTAGGTATATCAATTAAAGGTTTGGTCAAAATTACTTAACTACTGCATTCAATTAAAACACATTGAAAACAGGATGTTTACAATTAATTTCAATTTTAACTATGTATTTGTATGTTAAATCTTTACAATGCTAGAATGACTATACATATTTATTAGGTAAAACATTCACTTCAAGGTCTAGGAAAAAAAGACAAAAATACCAAAAGTTAAAATTAAGTTTAACATTCTACCTATCATTAATTACAAGATGCGAAAACCTATTTAATCGGAGGTTTTCTTCTTACCGGTTGAAAATATTTAGATGTTTATATATTGCAATAGCTTTCTATTGTAGATGAACATAACAGTGGGTTTGCTTTAAACAATTTCCATACAGATTTCTACGACTTACATTTTCTAAGACAGCCACTCTAGATTTTTCTGGTTGACTTAATATGCCAAATCTCATTTGTTCTTACTCACAACTATCTAAAACCTCTACTATAATTTGGTACTAATTTGTTTCCACAAAAAATGGGCGTTTCTGGCATTATAAAAGAATTGATGGCTGTGTCTGCTTAACATAAAATTAACACAACCAACGGACAAGTGCATAGTTAATAAACTATCGAAATCATTTGTGTGTCACAATTTAGTGCTACTAAAATGAAATTTGTTGCTCCTTAGTAGAATGGGGACTCTTGAGGACAAAATTGAGAAGGGGAAGCCGCGCCCACTTTTACAACGTGACCCCGCCCATTTACCGCCTCTTTTTGACGGTTCATTTTCCGGCGCCATTTTCAACTCCTTGATGGCATTTTCACCCCTAATTAGAGCACTTTTAGCTGTATTAAGAGCCTTTTTAGGCAGTTCAGCCCCTGGAGGGTAGGCCACCGCAGTAGCCTTGCGCGCTCATATAAGGTTCTGGTTGGAGGGCCTGAGGGTATGCCACGACCCATGATTTCTGATTGGTGCGTAAACTCCGCCCAGATACGCCCCCTGGTTTCTGATTGGTGTCGGCCATTTTGTTTTGTCGACCATTTTGATTGGCGGACATGGCGGGAACTTTAAAATAGTATTCTAATAAGGGGGTCCTCATACTATCTCATAAAGCAGGTATGGGACGCCGGAACTCGGGCCTTCGATCCTTGGCGGAAAAACTTAAAATTTGAAATAGTATCGGTTTTGTCGGCCATTTTTGTAATTAGCGTAAAATTTGAAATAGTATTGTAATAAGGGGCTCTCATAGGTATGGGACGCCGAAATTTGTTCTTGGTCCTTCACCCCCTTCTCAAAAGGCAGAAATTAATCAAACCAATCATTCGAACAATCAAATCAGCGAAAACATATAAAAACCAAAACAATCAATCTCGATCAAACCAAACAAATCAATTAATCAAATCAAATCAATCTCAAACAAATCACTTTCGATCAAATCAAACAATCAGATCAATCTCAATCAAAACAATTAACCAAATCAGTCAAATCAATCAGTCTCAATCAAATCACACAAGAAGCTGAGCTAACAATTGTTACTAACCTTCAGGTAACGATTCTCCCACTGAGTATACCTAGCTCCTATAAGCGACCGCTCACTTTGTAGATACGGCTAACTGACACTCAGATCTGGTACTCTTCCTAAACCTGAGGGCACCGGCGTGAGAAAAAAGTCGATTATCCACAAATCAATCTCAATCAAATCAATCAACCAAATCAATCTCAATCAAATCAATCAATCAAATCATAACTTGCAGCTTGCTAAAATCAGCTTACAATTAAAAAAAAACCGGCTTGATTTAGTTTACAGCGTGCAAAAAACCAGCCTTAAAAAACAAGCACAAATACAAACACACACACACACACACACACACACACACACACACGCACGCACACCCACCCACGCACGAATACACGCACACACGCATACACGCACACACGCACGCACGCACCCACACGCTCCTGTACCTGTCTTATGAGATACCTTTCGACATTGCTGTTAATATACAGACATCCAATTACAGTGATAAAAATACGTTTAGTAAAAATGCCTACACAATAACAAATATAACCAAACTCGAAATCAGCCCACTATGTTATTTTACATACAAGGATTGTCTTATCGGAAATATCTGCCCCAGATTTATAAACAAGCTTGAACGTACTAAATCGTTTTTGAAAATGGACAAATAAACAAGCACACTTTCATTTCTAATTTTGATAACACACACACGATAACAACACCGATTTAATCGCGCAAGGCAACTATAGGACGCCGTGTTTTATTTTAACCAATTATACAATAACAAATATAACCAAACTCTAAATCAGACCACTACATTATTTTGCATACAAAGACGGTCTTATCGGAAATATGACTGGCAAAAAGGGTCCTAGGTTTGAACAAATTAACTTTCTTGCGCTATCGACCTATTTTGTTTGGTTACCAGGTATTCACTTTTCAACTGTATCTACCGATCTGTTGTTAGGTGTAATGTAAACATATGAACATGAAGACTTTCACGATTAACGTTCACAATTGAAAATACTTACATTTTTGGAGTTACAGTAGTGTATTTTAGCGCAACTGAAGAGCAATATTTTATATGAAATATAGGAAAGATGTAAAAGCATTTACGTATAAAGATCTAGGTATACCAATTAAAGGTATGGTCAAAATACAGTGATAAAAATAAGTTTAGTAAAAATGCCTAAACAATAACAAACATAACCAAACTCGAAATCAGACCACTATATTATTTTACATACAAGGATTGTCTTATCGCAAATACATCTGGCCAAAACGGCCCTAGATTTATGAACAAGCTTGAACGCACTATGTCGTTTTTGAAAATGGACAAATGCCTGGGGAAGAATAAACCAGGTGGGTTGCATTTCCAATTTTGATAATACACAAGTGACTTGAAAATAACACCAATTTAATCACGTAAGGCAACTATCGGACGTTGTGTTTTATTTTAACTAATTATACAATAATAAATATAACCAAACTCGAAATCAGACCACTATATTACTTTACATACAAAGACTGTCTTATCGGAAATATCTCTGGCAAAAAGGGTCCTAGATTATAAACAAGGTTGAATGCACTAAGTCCTTACTGAAAATGTACAAGATGCCCGGGGCACATAAACAAGCTGATTTGAAATTAACACGGATTTTATTTCTGTGTTTTATTTTACCCAACACTCATCATCATTATCATTAGACAACCATAATAATAATATCACTCAAATTGGCGTTGAACACTATTGTCGAGATTTGCATACAGTGATAATGATAAAAATACAGTTAAATTGGCAAAAGTGCCTATACAATAACAAATATAACCAAACTTGAAATCAGAACCCTAGCAATTACATAAAGTAAATAAAAATAAGGGGCAAGGGTTAAAATAAAAAACGATCACTTACCAGGGTTGTTGTCGATAATCGTATTGAAAGAAGGCCTTGACAGGGTAAACATATGGTTTTTGTTGCTTACAGTCGCGACACATTCACCTTCTTTGTTTTGTTTATAAACGAATAATATAAAATACTTAACTACTTCCAGCAATCATTAATATAAAGTAATTATTTTCTGGATTTTCTCAGTTATGTAACCACAATAACAACCTTTCACTATTCAAGTACATCTAATGTGTTTGTGTGTGTGTGCGTGTGTGCGTGTGTGCGTGTGTGCGTGTGTGCGTGTGTGCGTGTGTGCGTGTGCGTGTGTTCGTGTGTGCGTGTGCGTGTGTGCGTGTGTACGTGTGTGCGTGTGTGCGTGTGTGCGTGTGTGTGTGCGTGTGTGCGTGTGTGCGTGTGTGCGTGTGTGCGTGTGTGCGTGTGTGCGTGTGAGCGTGTGTGCGTGTGTGCGTGTGTGCGTGTGTGCGTGTATGCGTGTGTGCGCGTGTGCGCGTGTGCGTGTGTGCGTGTGCGCGTGTGTGTGAACGCGCGCGCGTGCGTGCGTACGTGCGGGTGCGCCCGCGCGTGCGTGCGTGTGCGTATGTGTATGCGTGCATGCGCATGTGTTTATGTGAATGTATGTGAGTACATATTTAAAATTTGTATTTAAGCATGTTTTCATTTCTATACTGGCGCTGATTAGATTGGGCGGCGGAAAGGGGGGTTTATTATAGGCAGTTTTTGGTTGTTATCAAATATTTCTGAAACAGCAGTATATTTAAAAGATATAAAAATACCAACATGTAGACCTTAAACGTATCGATTAATAATGTACCATGCAATTTTCTGATGCGATGCGTAATTTAACAACAAAAAATTACTTAAGGTGGAAGTTAAGTGTTAGTTCAAATTTAAGTTTATTAATATAAACCAAAATCTAAATGAATTAAATAAGATTGAAAATGAACTATATTAGCGATATTTTTCTAGAAACAGGCTGCTTTGGGTTTTTTTTAAGTTAGCATCTAGATGCGTATTAACCTCTACCTCACATAGATTATTGTTTTTGTTTTTACAATGTGTCTTATTTTCTTTATATAAAAAAGAGGTTGCATAATTATACCAAAAAAGTATTAATAAAGTTATTTCATTTCTTTAAATTTCTACTTTGTATGTTGGAAGGTTGTGTGTTCCTCCACACCAGACATTTTTTTAAATTTCTTTTATCTTAAAAACCAACAGACTGGGGTACACATTTTTATATAATAATTTTGTCTTATTCTGACTTCAACAATATGCTGGTGGGGTATTGAATTAAGGAATTTTATTCTCCGCAATACATATTGTACTTCATGTCGAAAATTGAAAAAAATCATTACAAGTTTATGCCAACAAAAATATACCATACACATAAAAAGGTAATTATGGACAGACGTCATTAACATTTTACTTACAATGTGTATAATTCCTAGGAAATAAATGTTTTGTTTACTACAAAGCGATTAGATAATGATAATCTAATTTTACAAAGTCATGTAAAAAAGGTGTGATCATGCTTGTAAGACAAAATATCAATTCTCAATTGTATTTAGCAGTTTATTAATTTCCAATATATACACGAAAACCATGACTTTCTCAACATTTGCAAAAGCATATATTTAACTATTAAATAATTACTAAATATTGTAGTAAATATTTAATTAAATACCTTACAAGGTTACTTTATACATTCCACAGTAACTTGACTGTCTGAATTTTTGATACTACAAATTTAATTAGTTGTTACACTTAAACTTCTTAATTTACAGGTTTACCTTGAATTCAGTATTTATTTGCGTAAAAGTAAATTGATCTCTAATTTTAGCACCTGTGCACCTGTGGAAAGTATACCCTCACGTTTTAAAATGCAAGCTATATTCTAGAGATACCTATAATCGTTTTCGTTAGCAAGTTGTACCATAAATGTTTTATTCTAAAATATACTGGCTTTCACTTTAGTTATGATCCATAATTGTTGCATTTGTATCTATTAAAAATTCTGTGAATGAACAGGGTGTTTCACCAGTAACAGGGCGGTCTCTTACGCCGAAACCATATAATTTAAAAACAAAACATTACAGTAGAATTGTGTAAATCAATTGTGGCTACAACTTAACAATGTTTTTTAGCATACAGGGTGTCCCAAAAAAGTGTGGCATATCAAAGTTATGTTTTTTATGGAACACCCTATATCTGGCTTCAATTTTGAATTTTATGCAAAAAATAAGGTCAAGTTTTATAAAGGTTCCCTATCTATTATGGTTTTTTAAGATATTTCCATTTTTCGGCAAATGTGATAATTTTGAATAACGTCCTTAATTCCCAAATAAACTAATCTGAGAAAAAATCATTAAAACCTGAAACAGTTAGATAGTTGTTCAATCGGATAAAATATTTAGTACTCTTGAATGTTGTACACGGTGCTCACAATATTATGTTATTTCAAGAGTACATGTAGACCCCATTATCACTGTTATTTTAAATGGAACACCCTATATTTTATTTATTAAATATATTATCATTTTAATTCCCTTTTTCAAACTACTATAGCATTCCCTGTACCTAAATGTTAAACTTTTCATGTAATTTACGAATTTTACAAAATTATACATATTAGTTTTCACTAAAATCATAATTTAATCGAAGCGGTGGTTGTTTTATGACAAGCTTAAGTAAATCGTAAATCTAGAATTATGCTGTCACCTTGTTGAATTTAAATGACGAATACCCTGAGGATAGCCTGGTAGACTGAAAGTATTCGGCTAGAATTAATTAATGTTCACACTTAAGTACTTGAATACTTCTATCGCAGAAGTGTGTGTACGCTTCGGTAACAACCGTTTATTTTTTATTAAAGTAAAAGCGAGAAAGTTATTGTTCTGCCCATTAATTTTCCAAACAAAATTAATTGTGGAACGATTTAATAATAAAAATAAGTAAAACGTAATCGTGATATTCACAAATAAATTCACAAATTGCACTAACATTAGGAATACAAATAATCGATCAATAAAGTAAGTGTTCAATATGATGTCCATTTTGCTCAATGCAACACCTTATTCGATCCTCAAAAGATCTAACATTCCGCAGCATGTTTGGTGTAATCGATGCAAACGAATTTGTTATTCGCAGCTTCATATCATCTGTATTATAAACAGTCATCTTGATGTAACCCCATTTAAAGAAGTCCATAGGGGTTATTTATATAGGAAGCCACTCAGCAAAACCACCCCTTCCTATCCATTTATCTGGGAACTTCCTATTCAAATAACTTCTGACTATACGTGTATAATGAGCAGGTGCGCCACGTAACTGCAGCCACATTCTTTGTCGGATGGTAAGTGGAACATGATGCAGAAGTAATCAAAACTCATGTTTTAAAAATCTTTAAAACGTTCGCCCCTTCAAATTTCCATCAAAGAGATAAGGTCTAATAACAAAATCGCCCATAATTTCCCTCCAAACGTTAACACTCCAACGATTTTGACGGTCGACAGTACGAAACAAGTGTTTATTTTCAGTGTCATAATAATGAAAATTATGTCTGTTTACTAAACCGGTATTATGAAATGTTGCTTTGTCAGTAAAAAGAGCATTTTAAAAAAATATCATTATCTTTTCCTACGCGATCCATTGCCCGTAAGCAAAATTCCATGCGCAAAATCTGTTCTGTATAAATGTTGGTGTATCTGTATGTGGAATGGGTGATATTTATGTTTCTTAAGGATTTTCCAAACACTGTTGTGACCTATATCTGTTTCATTAGCATTTGATCTTGTACATGTATTTGGGTTTTCAATTACAGACTGTAGTACTTCAAATTCATTGTTTTCATTGTTAGTTACTGGTTTAGTGGGAGTTATCTTTTTGTAAGTAACATTACCTGTATCCCGAAACCTGGTCAGCAAACGTTCAAATACTTCCGCTCTGGGACGTTCCGCATCAGGATATTTCCCATAAACTCTTGATGCTAAGAGATAGTTTTCGTAACATTCTCCAATTACTAGGATCATATCAATTCTTTCTTGAAGTGAATATTGCTTCAGTTTAGGAGGTGCAGATATTAAGTGACGTGGCACTTAATTAATAAAGAAGTTTCAAGAAGTGACAGCAGTATTCTCGATTTACTAATATTAAACATCTTGTCATAAAACAACCACCGCTTCCTAGATTAAATTATGATTTTTCCCCTCACGCCTTGTATAGCAATTCCTTGGACCGGTAACACCATCAGTTTTGGATTCTTTTCTTTTAAATTACTAAATACACTTTCTGAAATAACACTTATCTGACTTCCAGTATCGATCAATATGTTCTGATTAACCATCTCCAACTCTCCTTTTAAAATTGGGTGGTACGTAGCTTCCTCTTCTTCATAACCGGCGGTTGAATTTTCCTGCTGATCATTTTTTTCTTGACTAGGTGATTCCATTTGGTCATTTTCATTGTATTGGTCGGTTAAATTTAAAATATTTAACGATTGTTGCCGGCAGTTTTGGTAATGTACCTTCACAAAATTAAGTAGTTGGATTTGTTCCTCTTTATCAGTTCCTTGCGAGGCGAATAGAGACTCGACTATCTTAGTTTTCCGATGGCGTGGGTGACGGCGATCTCTCTCTTCTCCCTTCTTCTGCATATTCGCTGTCTCTTTGTCTTCTGTTTTCTTCTTGTCTAGGTGGGCGTGATTCTCTCGTGGTCCTCATCATCACCACTCTTCTTCTCGGACCCCCTCTACCTCTGTGGTAGTTATATTTTCTTTCCTTGTTCGGTCTGGTATTTTCGTGGTTCCTGAGGTTGTAAAACTCTGTAGTTCTATCTTCGTAATTTGCCGATTGTATTCTTTCCAGAATATTTGTTAGTTGATCAATGGTCTTTGCTCCTGATCCAATTAGAATATTCTCCACATCTCTGGGAAAATGTCTAACTAAAGTTTCTACTAGTAGTTCTTCGTGGCTGTAAATGTATAGTCGACCCAAAACCAAACGTGGTCCACATATTTTCCTTGTCTTGGGTTGTATAATTGTGGTGTAGCTAATCTCAATTTAATTTTTCTTGTACTGATTTCGACCAAAATTGTTTTACAAAAATCTTCTTGAAATTGAGCAAAATCTGTCCAATCAAAACGATGTAACTCGGTCCATGCTGCTCTTATTTTTCCTCCTTCACTCGTTTCCGCTTGGTTCAGGTAATTTTGTAATGCCTCTATAAAATTCACTAGGTGAATTGTCCTTATATTTCCATCAAACTTATTTGGTGATTGTGGTGCCCAGTGCTCTGATCTGTATGCTACTGTGGTCCTCTCTTTTCAGTTTGCTCTTTTTCATACAATTTTTCTTCCAAAGTGATGATAGCTTCTTCATTTTTAGTAATCTTTTGTTCGAATTCTAATACTTTTTCTTCATGTTGTTTTATTTTACATCCTATTTCGCCCATTTTGCGGCCTATTAGAGCTCTAGCGTACTCATTTCTTTGTTCAATTTGTGTCATTTTATATTCTGTATGTACAGTTGCTGATCTGTGTCATTTTTTTTGTTTCTTGATTTCTTCCTTAACGCCTGATCATTATTTCCATATTGCTTTGTCTTAAATTTTCTTCCATCCGTTCTACATGACGTCCCATTTCTTCTTTGAAAATTACTTTTAATTCTTCTTGACTAGCCTTTAATTCTTCTCGATTTGCGTTTTAACTTGCTTTTATTCTTTTTTATGCTTTCTCTTGCTATCTATTTGTTTTGATTCTATCTTCTTTTGTCCTTCTTTCAATTTTTTTGCTCTCTACCATTTCGGCTAATAACATATTCATCATGTCCATCATCCTTGATTCTTCTGTTTTTTGTTGAATTGGTACTCCTGACCTTAAGTCCATAAAACAATAAAAATAAACCTACCTTTTGTTTGTGGATTAAGTCTATTGAAATTTTCTTTCCCACAATTTACTGATTTTTGTAAATTATTGCTCGATATATTTACACTATACAGTTTCTACTTAATTGTTCAGTTTTAATTACAAACGGTGTGCGTAACAACTGCAAGCGAGCTACGGAAAACCATACTTTCATTATCAATGTTTTTTAGTTATACTTTATATATCGATCTATTAATTGGGTCGATTGTCTTATTGTACGCAGTTGCTATCAAAACATCAACTTGGTACACTTTCAATACGCAGTTAAAACGCTATTGTAAACTATTACGCAATCTTTTATTATCGCCAAATTGACAATATTTGCACTTTTTATTATTTTAAAAAGGAAGGTAATTTTCTACTTCTTCCCTATTACACCGCTATTTAATTCTTATTTGTAATTTTCACATGTAATAGAGGGCTGCGTGACTATACAATGTCACTTATGCTGCGGCGTCAATCGACCGACAACTATCAACTCTGATCGCTTATTTTATGCGACTCTTCTTGATCGCTTTCTTAACACGGCTATTTTAAAAACTGCACATCATTATTATGACAGCCTCTCATTCCTTCCAACACATCAATGCACTTGCATTTTAAATATTTTCAAATTGAATATATAGGTAACATATTGAAATAAACTCAAACTTTTCATCTTAATATTACTTACATTCAAATACAAATAAACAATAACCATTTCTTTATCCAGGAAAATAATATATAAATATTTAATCTAGTATAATTTAGCCCGAAATTTTTATTTTTCTAATAGTTTTGGAGGTAGTTGGACGGTGAAAATAAGCATTTTCATCGTCTTAATAAATAGTAACGTAATGAAAAAATGTCGATTTGAATATAAGAGACCAAATTCACACGATTTCGTTGCTTGATAACATTATGACTGTTTTTCAAAATACAAGAAATATGCAATTATATCAAAATAATTCTCACACAAAAATTATTACGACTAAACAAAATTAAAATAATTATATAATATTATGATAAATAAATCAAATTTTGTTTGTAATGTTTTAAAGTTATATTTTAAAATATTATATTTCCATTGTTACAAAAATAAATTAGTTATGCAAACGCTTATATACGCAATTAAAAGTATTAACTCTTTTCTTTCGAATTATTCTTTACCAAATGTTATACTGCGCACTAGCGCAGACACTGCTTTGGATTATCATATAATAACGCAACACTGGTTGTAATTAAAAATGTTGAATTTGATATAATACTTCAAAAATGCAAGAATAACAGTAAAAAACCTTAATTTAACAAAGAAATAGATAAAAGTGTAAAATGCAGTTACTTACATTTACATTTTTAACAGAATGTACAGTTGTGCGTGTTATTAATTACTATAAATATGCTTATTTGTTTAAAAACTGAATATACAGTGGTTACTAGCTTACTTTACTTAAGTATATATACCATTTGTAAACAATTAAATTTATTATCTAAATAATTAGAAATATATAGAATGGAACACTGTAGAATGCCTCAATTGATAGAGATTTAATTTTACTCAAATTTCAATTAGTACAGAACAGCTATAGATTTGATTGGTGATGATAAATAATTAATTATTAGCTTTTAATTTGGCGTTAGTTATATAAGAGTCAGAAACTACAACTATTAATTATTATTAATTTAATTAGTGTAGGGCAAAAAAAGTTTAAGTTAGTCATAAATGAAATATATCTATGTACTTACTTGATTGCATCTCTGTCATCCTGATATTGCATCTCTGTCCTGTAAGAAAAAATTACTAAAACATTTTATAATGTAGGTAAAGATTAAATTATATAATTAATTAAATATAGAAATTTATTTTGTAAATGTTGAATGTGTTTTTCATATTAAACGATAAATAGAAAATCATGCATATGTTATATTAGAGAAGAAAGGCGGTGAAAATAATTATTCTGAAGGTTTGAAATTGGAATACTCTGGAATATTCATTTTGTTGAAGTGTGGTTGACAGTTGTAACTATAGAATTCTTAATTGTTCGGAATTCAATCCAAGAAAACGGAAATTGTTTACGCTTAGGGATGTGAAAATAGTTGCTTTCGTATATCTTCCAATTAGCTTGTTATATAACTTTATTTTGACATTAATTAGTAAAAAAAAAAAAAAAAAGGAAAAGGCCACGTATTTCATTCCCTCTCCAAGGGGTAGGACGGGCTGCTCGAGCTTTCCGAGCTCCTTCAGCCACAATCATGGATTCCCAGCATACATATATTACGTATATATGCATGGTGGGATGAAGGATGGGTGTGGTCAGGATAGGATCGGAAGGAACGGAGTTAGGGTTCTGAGGGGGAAATACTACCCCAGCATTCGCCTAAACAGCCGCACATGGTATGCACATACGCAGTGACCATGCCGCTACATGTATATGAGGAAAACCGCCTAAAAAAACCTCATACAAGGTAGATGGTAACGGGAATCGAACCCATTACCTCCCGAATGCTAAGCAGGTCGTGTCACCGCTACGCTACCAGCTCGGTACATTAATTAGTAGACAGTATTTTGTTAAGAATTTTAATTTATAAAATGGTTTGCTTTGTATGTTTAAAAAAGTTATTTCTCATCAAAGTTAAAAGTTTTATTCATTTTCGTTTTAAAAAACATAAAATATACAGGGTGAGTCATTAGTGCGCCGTCGGAAGATCCTGGCTTTATTATTAAAAATAAAAAAAATGTTATAACGCCGATCTATATCAGACTTAGATGTGCATCTAATAAAAATAGTTTCATCCCTATAGGGTTTTCCATAATTGCAGGACCGGACTCAGCTTTGTTTTGTTAAATGGAACCCTATATTTTAAGACTTTAATATTAACAGTAGAACTGTAAGGTTTAGCAGACGGGTAAACAAGACCTTGCTCTATTTTTTGACTTTCATACTTCCTGATTATACTATACTGGGTGTTCACAAAATATGGTCAATTCTTGCAAATTTGAAATAACCATAACTTTTGTTTTTTAAATGAAACACCCTGTATTTTATCATGTCATCGTGTTCTGTTTTTAATTCTCTTACTTTTTTATTAAGCATATAATATACCTGACGTTACGCGTTCTCGAAATATTTAAGATTTGTTGCAAAATTAATGGCAATTGTGACAAACTGGACGGTCTATACAAAAGTAATAAAGCAAACAAAAGAATTTGTATTTGAAAAATCATAAATTATTGAGAAAATTATATAATAAGTTATAACTAAATCAAATGCTCGATGTGTCCACCATTTTCTTGCAAACCACCCTCGTATATTACAACAAATTGAAAAGCAAATTAGATATCCTTTTATTAAAAATATTATATTTTGCATATTTATAACCTTCACGAACATATGGTATTTCTTTTCTTATACATCCTTACTTGAAACATCGATATGATTGAAATATTGATCATTGACCTAAGGTTTAAAAAAACACGCATGCGTACGCACGCACACACGCACTCACTCAAATGCACGCACGCACATACACACACACACACACACACACACACACACATTAGTCCAAATAAACGACATTAATTGTACAGATCACAGCTTATCCAGTCAGTTCTAAAGGCTAATCCCAAGCTTCCTTTACTTACATATCTAATATGGAAAATTTACTAATCTCCGAACCCAAGCATTTTTGGGTATACATACGCTGTATGAAAAGTAACATAAGACTACTTGGAACAATGAACTATGAAAACATTTTCTATACACTTCCTAATCAATAGTTGATGCTTTTAAGGAGTATTTTTCCGAAGTACATCGCGACTGTCTAATATGAATTTTTATGATACCGCGAAATGTGACGAGCTCCCCTTTTCGGCAGAAACAGTTTATTCAACTTGTTGCAGGGAGTTCTCAGCCAAAACTTTAGTGTACTGAGAACCATAATTCCCGTCTCATCAAAATTAAAAATTCAGTCAGTAGCAAAGCTTTCATAAATTTCTATACGACAGTTTTATAAAAAGATAATCTGGCTGCACCAGTTTTTTTTAATTAAACTTAATTAACTTAACAGAAGACAAACCCAGATGTCCATTTCGTAACATTCAAGGCTGGATAGCTACATTCCAGTTTTTTTGGAAATTGATAGACAATTTGCTGTACCTGCATCAACGTTAGCAATGTTAGGAACTTAATTTCCGTGGATTTTCATTATCTACCTTGATCTTTCTCTTTTTTTTCGATTTCGTTTTTCAAGTTATATTTTTCAGCAGTTTTCGTATTCACAAACTCCAAGCACTTCTCTATTTCAGAGTCATTTGTATGATCTTACCGTTATCTCATAACGAAATAGTCAAAAGGTCAGCAATAAGTTAAATGGCGCTCAGTGATACGCATATGATAAGGTATCAAGCCTTCATACAGATATAGTACTATTATTAGAATGCACATTATATCTTACCTTTATTTACTCGTCCAGAAGGCTATAAATAAAAATTTTTACCAAAAAACAAAAGAACAAATGTTGGACAATCTAAAAACGAAAAATACGTATTAACCAGCTCACTTATTAACCAATCTGCGGATAAGTATAATAAACTGTTACGTGTTTTCCGTTGCGACATATAGTACATACACATCAAATTATTGATATCAATCAACTTTACTTTATTTCACTATCTAAATACCCACACAATTATGTAGGTGTTTTCTAGAAACGTTAAGAAGTGTATCACAAACTGACCTCTGGTTAGCGTTAGTTTGGTTTGGGCATACCGTAACTGGTTTAAATAGTTTTGCATCCTAGGTAACAGAACACATTTTCCAAAATGTTTCCAGTTTGGAATTAATTCAAATAGACGCCAAGCACAAAGTTCAAATGAAGACTCGATACTGAGAAGTTAACCATGAATAATTTTCATCATCCACCGCCTTAAGTTATGAAATTTTGATTTGGTTCTATTTTTAGCCTAATGTATCTGAGATATTAGGTATAAATATTGTCTATTGCTTTCTCCAATTCTTTTCATTTAATGTGTCTACGTTAAACACACATGAATTAAAAAATCTTTTTGCTTATTTAAGCTCATTTTGTATCTGTCATTTCAGAATACTTTTTTGCTGCCATTCTTGCTCACAATTTAACAGTGATTAATTAATTGATGAATAGAATATTTCCTCTTTTAACTAGCACTATTTGCAGTATAATTTTAGATAATCTGTATCTCTAGTTAAGATCAGTATTAGCATTATTATATAGAATGCTGGGGTAGTATCTTCCCCTCAGAACCCTAACTCCGTTCCTTACGATCCTATCCTGACCGCACCTATCCTTAATCCCACCATGCATACATACTTAATGCATAGTAGGTAAGATTGGAGACTTCTAGAACACACCACATTTCCAAGGTCCCACATTTCCAAGGTTGCCACAAAACCAAGGTCAAAAAAGCGTAATGTGTGACCTAATTACATATCATTAACACAAACACAAGGTCAACAACTCTCACATTGTTTTTGCAATTGTTATCCATGTAACCTACTTTACCACTATCGCAAAAGACCACCCAAATGCTACTCTTACCCAAGGCCACCTCACTTGTATGTTTTTTGTCCACTTGTATGTTTTTTGCTCACGCATAATTATTAAAGAAAAAAACTATATGTTAATACATTTAATTCATGTAGAAATAAAGACATGTAGAAACATTACTCAGATATATGATTTTCTTTAGGAATAAGACATTTTGATTTAGTACACGTGCAAAAGGTCCTCTCGACTTCCGTTTCATTACATCTGCGTGGACGTGCAGTGTGGTGTGATGTTCCTCTGTACTACATGTGCATCAGCTTATCATGGTGAGCAGCATGAAGATATGTTTGAACATATACAAAATGTAATGCATGTCTGTTTGTCTAGCAGTCTGTCCGTCAGTCAGTCTGTTTGTCTAGCAGTCTGTCAATCTGTTGGTCTGTATAGTCAACGCGCTCAGTCAGTTAGTGGTCAGTAGTGGTCTGCAGCCGCACTATTAAGGATGTCGGTTTTTTTCTGAAAATAAAAACATAAGTAGCTGGAGAAATGTGGCAGTAGGTATACTTACTATGTCTGTCTCAATCACTAGGAAAGACCATGTGTCGAAGAGCTACATTACGAACTCGGATGAGTTCGTAGAGTCTCAATCTCTTCGACAGTTTCCAGTATCATTTCCAGATGTATAATGGCGTGATCGTACCCACTGAGTACAACGAAGCTTATAACATTATTCCAGTCAAGGTATAATGTTAGAAGCCTAGTGTGGCTCGGTCTAGCTGCTCCTCAGAGAGCTCTCCGTAATCACGACATCATAATTCCGGACAAATGGTTCTATGGTGGTCAGCTAGAAAAATCAGATGCATTAGTATAGCATTAGTATAAAGGGAATACATACCGTGAATGTTAGACGTTCCCAGGTGATAATGCGATGCGCGTAAAGAGCCAGTACCACGCAGCAATTATCAAAAAGCTGTATTGCTTTGCGCAGCACTGTCTCCTGACGCCATCGAATACATGATATTGGATACCGGGGGAAGCAGAGTGCGGCCAATAGTCATGGGAATGTGGGTAGCCCAAAACCAGGTGTCGTCAATACTTTCGTCTTCATCGTCGTGCATGTCAGAGTCATCCCCGTTGTCCTGGACTTCCTGGGCTGCGTCATCCAGTTCCTGTGCACGGTTTCGTTGTACAATAGCCTCGAGGTCTTGAGCGCTTTGTTCGAGGCTTTGCATCTTATTTGTTAGAGAGTTCATGAAGTCGTCTTCGTCACTGCTCGCTTCAATGACGACTTCACTGATGAACTCTCTACGTCTAAGTCTTCGTTGTTGTCGTAGGGCGTCATTGTCATAGTCGTCTGAATCGTAGCTGTAGGCAGGGTCCATTCTTACGTCGGAGTCATAGTCACCAATGTTGAGATAGTCGTTCCCAGCACATGAGGGACAAACCGCCTCAACACTGGAAGACACTGTGCTGCATACATCACTATCGTAGGCAGCATCGTCGGCGTCACTGATAGTGATGACGTCAGCGTTAGGTATGTCTAATGTATTTGTCTCCGCAGCACGGTCGAGCTCCTGTGGAGAATCCAGGACTACGGTCGTCTGTTCATATATTGTATCGTCACTGGTTGAGCTACCCACGTCAATTGGAGTGGAATAGGGTTGAGGGATGTATACCACTTCAGGGGAAGAGAGCTGAAGTGTTGGAGTGTAGGGATGGATGGGTAGAGGTGTGGAGGAAGCCAACGGGCTAAAGGTGGAGGGATAGTCAGGGCTGGATGGGAATAGTGAGAAGGAGGAAACGTGAGGTGTTGGAGGGATCTCGGGGATAGGACTTGCCGAAGAAAAAAATGCCTCAGGCGATATAGATTGGTCCACCTGAAAAAAATAAAAAAAAGTTAGAAATACATCAATAGTGTAAGAAAAAAAAAATGCAAAAACGTATAAAATTATGGTCTTACCTGATACATTTCTTCGGTGCCAGATGAAGCAGATGATGGGGAAGTTAGTGTAGCATTCATCTTGATTTTTTTCGTCTGTATTACTTTAGAAGCAGTTGTACGAATGATTTCTACTGTTTTCCTTTCGCTAAATATAGGTGTTTCCCCCACAAAAAACAACGTTTTTCATGCATTTTTAGAGGACAGAGTGGGAGGAAGATAATGTATTTGAAGGTTTGCTGAGCCGTACCTCTACCGCAGAATTCCTAGAGGAGTGGTCGTATAGTAGTTCTACGGTAGGAGTAGAGCTCAGGGAACACACTTCCGATACCGTTCTCAGCCCTGCTTGTATCGAGGAGTTTGAGCTGAATTGGAGTCCGCTAAACTGTTCGGTACGAGTAGAGCCGATCGACGAATCATCGGAAAGCATCCTTAGTCCGGCGTGTGCTGCAGATTTTGTAGAGAATGAGTGGTCGTTTACTGACATCTCATTCTATTCAAATCCTGCAACACCGATGCAAGATATACCGGTACCATCACCGGTGAGGGAGATAATGGAAAACGCAGTATCTTCACCCCAGAGTGTATTGAGTCCTACATGTGTTGCGGAGTTTTTGGAAAACAATTGGTCCCCAGCATAGTAGGGCATAAAACAATGCTGGGTGGAATATCTGTAATCAGCAGCACTCTATCCTGACTATCCGTCCTCCCCAAGTCATACGCTACTTTATCCCTCAACCTGAGATATCCATCGTATACTATCCCATTCCTGGCGATAGGTTACGTTGCGTCCTCGTTCGCATCGCTGGATATGATTCTTTTTGAAACAGTAGTAAACAAGTAACAACATAATAGGATTGTATAATAATTATAATTGGTTACAAAAGGAATCATAACAAAACACGTAACGCAGTTATACAAACTTTATGTAAACTTTTTTGTTACAGCTCGTAATAAGATGTTTCAATGCGATTGCATGAAGAAATTTTCGCGAAAGGATTCCCTCCTTCGCCATAAAAAAACTTCATGTTGGATAACGATGACCGTATCCACCCCACCTTCAGGAATTCGGGAAGTTACCCAAAACCATTCCACAACTAGGGATGTATCGCGAGCAACAACTTCTGATGGCAGGGCCTCAGAACATAGAGTTGTTACTGACTACGTTTTGCAACCTGGTCCATCGAGGGTGAACTACCACTCGAATAATGTGGTACCCAGAAGTGAGGTTGATTCCGCTGCGACACCAGGACCATCAGGGGTGACCACCTTAAGGAAGCGTAAATCTGACCAATACGTAGATGTGGTACAAAAGAAAAGTAGCAGAAGTGTTGAGATTGTACACTGTACTGATTGTTCAGTAGACATACCTCGGTACGCTTTTCAAGGACACCTCAGAAGCAATAGGCATAAAGCAAATATATGTCAGCTGGTGGAAAATGGGGTTGAAGTAATTCGGAATGCGTTTAAACAACGTATTGTTTCATACAGGGTATCACCGGCAAACACCCACACCGATGTGCGAACGTTTATGACTGACGTGAAAGTAAATGTATTAAAACTGGTACAGATTCAGTTGCAGAAACACTTCTCCTTGAAATGTAACGTTGAGTTGTTTGGTTTATACTTTTAAACACCAGAGAAAGCACGGAACTGAAATCCTTCAAACGAAGTATGACATTTTAAGTGTGGGATGGTGTTGACTGATTATTTTCAAAAAATATGTGACATATTGGATGCCAAGCAATCCGAATTTCAACATAAAGGCTCTGGTAAGTGTGCTGTATGATTACTATTGTAAGTATTACTATGTATTTTGTAGGGTGGTTGCTGGTGCAATTCGTATATTTGGAGGTGAACATGCTAAAATTTGCACCCACCACGGGTTCATCATATATGAATGTCCCCGTCGAAATAGCACGTAAACATGCAATAGTCAATGTGAAAAATACTGATAATTGTTGCTTTGCATGGGCTATTGTATCAGCACTAGTGACACCAACGGGGTTACCACAACGAACAACTTCATACCCTGATTTCAGAACGTTATTCAACTGGGATGGTGTAGAGTTTCCGGTTAAGCTGACAAATATTTCGACGTTCGAGTCCAACAATAATATATCCATTAATGTTTATGGGCTTGATGATACGTATCGTGATGGTCAGCATGTCACGGAGGTGGTGGGACCTCTGTACTACACCAAAGCTAAACAGGCTGTGCATGTTAATTTATTATTATTAGTCAGTAACCAAACAGATAATCAGCATTATGTATGGATAAAGCATTTCTCTCGTTTACTTAGCAACCAAATAACCCGGCGTAATGGTGAGATATATTTTTGTGATACTTGCCTTTATTATTTCAGGACGCAAGAGCAATTAACCCGCCACGTGGAGCATGACTGTAACTTTGTATACACAAAATTACCTGACTTGAAACAAATAAAAGATAGAACCGGGGAATTCTATGCGGAAAATATACTCGCATTTCGGAACTACCAGAAACAGATGGAACTACCGTTCGTAATTTATGCGGATTTTGAAGCCCTGTTAGTACCGGTTGATACGGCTGAACCAGATCCTACACAACCATTCACGATAAAGACGTGTAAGCATCAACCATATTCATTTAGTTATTATATCAAGTGTAGTCTAAACGATGCGTGGTCTAAATTAGAACTATATAGGGGAGTTAATGCAGCTGAAATATTTATACGCCAACTCGAAAGTGATGTAAAACGGATATATAATGATCATTTCAAAAGTATTGTTCCAATCTTACCACTAACGGACGAACAAAAGGGGTTGTATGAATATAGTTTATATTGTTATATATGCAGCAAGCGGTTCACGGATGATCCTGCAAATCCAAAAGTACGAGATCATTGTCACGTCACTGGTAAGTATCGTGGCGCGGCACATTCACTTTGTAATTTAAACTATCAGCTACCTTCTTTTATCCCCGTTTTTCTACATAACTTGAGTGGATATGATGTACACCTGTTCATCAAACAGTTAGCGAGTGAAACGGAAGAAATTACCGTACTCCCTGCTAATAGTGAAAAATATATAACGTTTGGTAAGCACATATATGTTGATGAATATATAAATAGTCGGGGTCTTCGGGAAAAGAAGTACATTAACTTACGATTCGTTGATAGTTGTAGATTCATGGCTGCATCCTTAGATACTCTATCTCAGAATTTAGCAGACGTGCAATGCATCGAAGTAAGGAAGTATTTTAATAATGATAATGATTTTAACTTAATGCGAAAGAAAGGTAATTTCCCCTATGCGTACGTAGATAGTTTTAATAAATTGAATGATGTCACGATACCATCTTATGATAAATTCTACGATAAAATGCGCGATGAAAATATTTCCGATGACGAATACTGTCGCGTGCTACTGGTATGGGATCACTTTAAGTGTAATACATTAGGTGATTATGCTGATATTTATTTAAAATCAGATGTGTTGTTATTGGCTGACGTGTTTGAAAACTTTAGGAGATTATGTATGGGTGTGTATGGGTTAGAACCTGCACAGTATGTCACTTTACCTGGATTGGCGTGGGATGCCATGTTGAAATGTACGAAAGTAGAGCTAGAATTACTCACGGATATGGATATGTATCATTTTATTAAGAAAGGTATTCGTGGTGGAGTGAGTACATGTATTAAGCGGAGCAGCATTGCTAACAACGAGTTTGTTCCAAATTATGACCCTAATCAACCCAAAGTATTTTTACAGTATTTGGACGCCACGAACTTGTACGGGTGGAGTATGCGGCAATACCTACCACACGACGGGTTTATATGGTTAACTCAAGATGAAATACAGAACTTTGATGTAATGAAGATTAATGATGAGGATGATGTTAGATTTATACTTGAGGTTGATATAAAATATCCACACCACCTGCATGACGAACATAATGACTATCCTTTTTGCCCTGAAATATCTGCGCACCACATTCTCAGGACGAGAAGTTAATTCCTAATTTGTGTGATAAGACAAACTACGTTATACATTACCGATATTTGAAACAATGTATAGAACACGGTTTACTTGTAACTCATATTCATAGGGTTTTACGCTTTCGCCAAAGTCCTTGGTTAATACCATACGTAGACCTTAATACTTCTCTTCGAAATCAAGCAAAGAATAAGTTTGAAAAGGATTTCTTTAAATACATGAACAATGGCGTATTTGGTAAAACAATGGAGAATGTGGACAAAAGAAGAGTTATCAAACTATTAACGCATTGGGAAAATAATGGTCATCGGTTAGGGCTAGTACGGTACGTTGCAAAACCTCAATTTAAAAATTTAATTCAATTTACTGACAAGTTATTTGCGGTGGAATTGTCGAAACAGGTAGTTCCGTCGTCGGACGAATGAAAGATGAGTATGCAGGGAAAGCGATCCAATCTTTTTATGGTGCAGGATCCAAATCATACTGTTTGAAGCTTGCTGACAATGAAGTGGTTAAGAAAGCTAAAGGTGTTAAGAAAGTTATCATTCAAAAAGTGTTGACGGAGATAGATTATAAAGCTGTTGCAGAGGCGTCCGATAAAACAGTAATGTGTAAAATGTTCGTGTTTAGATCAACTCTACATGATATATATATATATATATATATATATATATATATATATATATATACAGAAATGTTAAACAAAATTGCCTTTAGGTCCCAGGATGACAAGCGGTATCAAGTACGTGATACATGTACAACGTTAGCGTGGGGGCATTGTAGAATTCCGGAATTGGAGAATGTGGATCCATTGAGTCAGCTACTAGAGGTTGCTAAGCAAATGCAGTTGTATGAGTTACAGGGTGAAAAAAATAGTTTGGATACTGACACTTGCTAGATTTAGATATATATAGTTTCTCCATACTGAAACTACTATTAATACTATGAGTACTTCATGAAGTACCTTTTTTTGTAGATTTTGTTAATAGTATGTACTAATTCTTTATTGAGAGATTATATATGATGTACAAACATTCTGTGATATATAGAGAAATAAATAGTGAATATTTAATAGTTTTTTTATTAAAAAAATGTATAAGTTTTATTGCATTACATACGTATCATACAGATAATACACATTAGACAAAGCGCAGTAACAGGATGATTGACTATGATAGTAACAAACTGGTTCCAAAGCAGGAAGAGCGGGATGTTCATCAATTTCTATAACGGACTGAGACACAAATTTGCGGATGTAATCTGCTTTCTCTCTACCCTTGACGTAGATTGAATCTGTTGGTTGAATTAATCGTTCGATAATTCTTCGAAAGTGATGTGGTGGAGTACATCCTTCTTCCCATTTTATACAGTGTTGGTTATGCATTAACCAAGTAGCTGAACGGCGACTCTCTGCATCCAATGTGTGCCACGGGTACGGTGATTTAAAGACGTAGTGAGCTACTTTTTTTCCATTATAAAGTGCGAGTTCTTTCGGTATAAAAATTTTTAAAATTTTAAACCCTTGTACATCCACCATAATCAGCATTGCATTACAATTGTCGTACTGCTTTGGTTAACGCGTTGTATGTAACTAAACGATCGTGGAGTATAACACAGTATGCTGTCGTATTGGCAGCTATGTTTGCCGCTGTTTCAAACTCTACACGAAGAACTACTGCTTTCGAGTGCAATACTTCTTTTTGATTTGAGCAGTCGACCACCATCAGTGGTGCAGCCGTCGTAAATTGAATAGGTGTGAGTAATGGTTGTCCATCTCTTTGATAATATGACATTTGGAATTTAGCAAACATTTCATACAGCGTGGCAAAGCAATTGTTATCATAATTAACATTTAAATTATCATACGGGTAACGGTCGGTGTTGAGGAATACCCGAATATTCTTTAGTGCACATTTATCGAATTTACTCGCATCGTGCATAACATTATTTTCTCGTCCAGTTTGAAACCCTATAATAATGTATCTCGGTGTTTCAATACTAGTCGATGTTTTGATTGCCCATGTATGCTTATCTGTTGTTGGTATAGCGGGATATATGTGTGTTTCCCAACTTCTAAATGCTAGTGGAGTATTCACATTTTTATCAATGTATTTCGTTAACGCTAATTCCTCCGCTAATGCTGGAACGATGTGTGGAACTTTCCAATAAATCTTATCTATGTTAACTTTTAATGCTTCGTCCACAGTTGAAATTACTGCATCGGTATCAATATTACTACGAATTAATACAAGTTCTTGTCTAATGTTCAAAATCACTTTATGATAATCTTCAGCAAAGCCAAGCAGCATTCGCAAAGGTATACAGACATTAAAATACCCTTGCTCATTTGTTAGTGTGCTGTTTGATGTAGGAAACCAACCGGCATTTTGATGGCGGGCAAGATCATTGGGTGTCAATGATACTAATCCTTTCATTGTCGACGTTAACCCCACCTTAGTTACGGAATCTACCACTATTCCATTCATCTCATATCTAATTTCACTGAATAAAATGCGATACCATTATTAACGAACCTTGCGGTATTGGAGACAGTGCCATCCTGTCGCAATAATCTTCCCTCTACATAAACATAACTTTCTGATGGTAGAGTGCACATGTCTTCCTGAATGGGTATCCTGATTTCATCATTGTTTCCAAATCTCGTAGTATATGGTTGATGGGTGTGCAGTTCGGAATTGACTATAGCATTATCAACAACAACTTTTTCATTAACGTTTAATACACTCATTGTAGTACTGTAAACCCGAGACTCTCCAAGAATGCTTTGTTCTGCGCTGTCAACGCTTTGGTCGCTGAACGCTTACTGACTGTACCCTTTCCACAGTTCACTCTTTTATAGTTTGTTTTGCACTGGTTACATGCACATGTATTATACCGCGTCACCATGTTTTCTTTAAATGTAGTCCTATCGTTATGACTTCTCTGTTAAAATTGACGAGATCTCCGTCTTGGTCTACTATTTTAAGTGTTATTGTTGAAATGGTAGATGTATTTATAGGTAAGTAGATAACATGTTGAGGTGATTCGATTATTTTATATCCCGCTGGTACACTGGGAAAGAATTGATGAATTATTGTGATGACTCACCATTTTAAAACTACCATTTGTTATGTTGCACTCGATAATTAATGAGTTAATTTTGATGATGTTAATAGGGTTCTCAGAGGTGTACACTTTTTTAGCTTGGTAAACAGTAGTTTTATTAAAGCCTAGCATAGGCCCTATCGAATGGACCACATTGAAACTAATGTTATGGGTTGCTTTCATGGTTGCTTTCATAGTATTATTATTTGCTCGTAAATCAATATACCCCTTATCGTCTTTCACTGAGTCATTAATATATTTATTCACATCTGCGATTTCGTATGTTCCTGGCGGTATTGTAATTTTCTCTCTTCCAAATATGAGCATGTTGTTCTTTGAAGTAACGTTTTGTATAGTATTGAACGATTCAAAACTAGTTAACCCCATTACATATTCCGACTCATTATCAAGAAAAATCGGTGGATTAAATGTGGCTTGCAGGATACAGCTTTTACCGGTGAAGGTAAATGTGTACGACATCACGATCACGTAACAACTACTGACAATCAGAACGAGTAGTCGTATAAAAATCGTAAGACTAGATGACCACAGTTGTATGTATTGAACTCTTGAACCTTAGTAAAGTTATAATCAATTGTGTTTCTGCTACCATCACTTTTAAAATAGTGGACTAATTCGAAGGGTGGTTTAACATGTCCTATACTATCAAAATATGTTATATGTCTATTACGCTTAATATATGCTGTCCAGTGTGTTCCCTGATTAGCTTGGTTATCCAGATTCACGATACCACATTCATTCCTATGGATTCGTGTAGGTAGCTTATCTCGCATATATATCCCTCTAAAGTAGGGAATCTTTAATTGCTCAACAAATTTTGATAGCTCAACATTACTTAAGGCGTGGCGTGGTAGCTTCAGTGGGAGTTTTTTGAATACGGTTGTAAATATATGCCCAAACCTCGTTTATATGGTTTTAGATATAAACCTTTTCCAACGGTTGCTGCTTCCATTGCTTGATTGTGTCGTTTGGTTTCTTCTAACGTTTTTGTCGCAGCTTTTGCGTCGGTAACCGCTTTTGCAACTGCAGCTGCACCGCCACCTAACGAACCTAAGGCTCCTAATGCTGCAAATAGGGGAATAAGAGTATGAACCCCCTCGTTTTGGTATAGGTAATATTCTGCTCTTGGGTGACATGATTTTTTTGTGTTTTAGAACGCTTAAGGCTTGCTGTATTGTAGATCTTAAAGATGATCGAAGTTTACCACCAACACGACGTCGCGCTAGAAGTACCGCTTTGTTAAATGAAATTGGTTTGGGAGTACGCTTTGTTCTTCGTGATTTGCTTCCCATTCTATTGCCTGTCCGTGATCTTCCACCCATCCCCATTTTCGGTTTTCCTTTCATTATTCCAGCTATAGTTAATGCAGCAGCCCTTTCTCCAAATGTAGCGTTTGAGGAACGAAATCTATTCCAAGCTTTTTGTTGCAAAGTTTTATCGGCAATGTGTCGTTGACTTAAATCGTTTGACTGGGAGTATGCAATATCGTGCTCTTTACAGGCTTCGTCCAATTCATTAATACCTTTGTCGCCGCGAGCTAGTCGTTTTTTAAACGGGTACCCGGTCCGCAGTATCTATACCCAGGTATATGCAACTCCACGGGTAATTTATTTATTAAGGTATTAATTAATCCTGAACCCCTTTTCTTCTTATTACACCGAGAAGTATACTTCATACCAGACTGGCTGTCACTCCACTACTAAACTACTTTCATTGTATGACACGTATATATATTAGTACCATACAATTTGTGGTTTAGTACCATACGCTTCATTCCGCAAGACACAGAATTACCTATTAAAAATTATGACATAGCTGATAACAAGGAACTTTACTCTAAACATAGCGGTCTACTGAAAGGAGGATGTAAACGAGGTATAATCGTTGGTCCATCTGGGTGCGGAAAAACAAATGTTATGATTACCTTGTTAAAACATCCAAATGGTTTACGTTTTGAAAATGTATATATTTATTGCAAATCATTATATCAACCTAAATACCAGTACCTACGAAATTTACTGACACCCATAAAAGAAGTCGGGTATTTCGAATACAGTGATAATAGTGATGTTATATCCCTAGTGATTCCCGTAAAAATTCAATAATGATTTTCGATGATGTAGCGTGTCATAAGCAAAATGAAATAAGAGATCATTTCTGTTTTGGCAGACATCGAAATAATGATTGTTTCTATCTGTGTCAAACGTATTCTTCAATTCCAAAACAGCTTATACGTGATAATGCTAATTTACTTATTCTTTTTCAACAAGATCACACTAATCTTAAGCATGTGTATGATGATCACGTTAATGTCGATATGTCCTTTGATAGGTTTAAAGATTTATGTTTTTGTTGCTGGCAAGACAAATTCGGTTTTCTTGTTATTGATAAAGAAAGCGATGTTAATACAGGTCGGTACCGTAAGAGATTTGACTGTTTTATAGCATTATAAATATGGTAGCAGTACTGAACATATGCAGTCGTAATGAAGGAGCGCTTAGTACAAGACATTTTGCGTGCTCGCAAGAGCGTGCAACAAAAATATGCTACTTTGAAAGAAGATACCGCTCTTACAGAACGTGCAATAGAAGCACACTTTAAACCTATCACACAACCCTTACAGCAATTGATTACTAAGAAAGATGGCTCTCTCATCAAAGCTGAACCCCTTACGCCAGAAGCTGTCAAAAATGAAGCCATTGCACAAAAAACTGAAGTTTTTTTACATCACACACCTAAAACAGCTGGATTACGGAAGGCTCCACGCACTCTTGTTCCCGCAACCATTGCGCAACCTTCGCAGGAAACTGTAATTGCTGATACCACTAACGATGATGATGTGGAAATTTCTACTTTACAACAATTGAAATCAGAACTGTTAGCTGCTGGATCTCAACCCGCCTTTGAAGATTATCTAAATCAATACCAAGGATTAGCTAAGTACTACGTTGAAGGTATATTTAGAGATACAGAAGACGAGTATGACTTAACATATGGCGTACATTTCATTCCGGAAGAAGAGAAATTTTTTATTGGTGATGCTGAATTAGACTTTATTGGTGAAAACCTTCGTATCACTCTTCCCGATGGATTCTCCCTAGACTATGAAGGAACACCGGGATTATATGAACTACTTTTAAAAAAATTCCTACGGGTACAAAAGAGTGACCTACAGCAATACAATGACATATTGCGTCGTACTAATGCTGCCCGACGTAATTATAACTCGACAGACCAAATCCGTGGAAACAATAGTAAAAAATATGTGGAAATCATTAAACCATTACTTCAACCTAGAAAACGATCAGCTACATCATCTATTGCCCCTCCAACCACAAGATCTCGAACAACTTCTATCTCCAAAAGAGGTGGTGGCATGCAACTATTGCGATACAATAACAAAGCTATTGAATTTGTACCGTGGAATAACCCGAATAAGTTAGTAGATTGGCTACGGGAATTATTAGGATCAATTTCGACAGGAAATACTAGCAATCACAACGAAGTAGTGTATATAATTGATGAACTACGTGAAGCAAAAGTAATACAGTAACAGCTCTTGTTATAAACCTATTACTATATCCTTTTCATTTCATTGTTACACCGACTACCACTAAAGGCAGTACTACATGTCCATCAGTTATGGCAATAGATAAATTTGGCAGACATCTTCATCAACAAATGACAGTGGATAAATTTGGAAAACATCGCATCGCAGTGATGCTACGAAGCAAAGTGATATATATTACGAAACTTATTTTACCTTGCAAGGTGTCTTGCAACAGACAACAGTAGATATTCCATTGGGTACCAATGGTAGATATTTCTTTCCTACAGAGGGAAAAATATTGCATTGTAAGTGGTTACCTCGAGATATTCATCTTCGAGTGGATACTGTAATATATACGGCACCGCTGTTTCTAAATAATAAAACTATTCGTAAGGCAGGTGTGATTCAACCTATAATTCCAAAAGATATCAATTTCGACAAAGAACAATTATTCATCCTAGAGATTCTACTACAATCCAAAGTAAAAAATGAGTAAATCCGATGTTGTTGAAGAACTGCACAAACCAGCAAGGAGAAATTTTCCGCGACGTTGTGTAGTACTAAAAGGTTTAAATGATCTCTTTCAAGCTGATTTAGTGGAAATGATACCTTATGCTCATGTGAATAAAGGATTTCGATATATTTTAGTAATAATTAATGCCTTCTCTAAATATGTCTGGGCTTTCCCCATCAAACGCAAGAATGGTAAACTAGTTGCGGAGGTAATGGATAAACTGCTATCTGGATTGCAAAAGATGCCTACGCATATACAAACTGATATGGGAACGGAGTTTTATAATGCAGAATTTAAAAAAGTAATGAAAAAATTCAATATCAATCATTACAGTAGTTATTCCACCTTGAAAAGTAGCATAGTCGAACGTGTCAATCGTACCCTTAAAGCAATAATGTGGAAAACATTCAGCATGCAAGGATCATATAAGTGGCTATCACTCTTGCCTCAAATTGTTACCGATTATAATTCAAGAAAGCGTAGAACAACCGGGTATAAACCGGTAGATGTAACGGAAAAGAATGCTGCAGATATTTTGCAACATTTAAAATGTCAGAAAGTTCTTGACCGTAAAACACCTAAATTTAAAGTGGGGGAACATGTACGCATTAGCAAACATAGGAGTATATTCTCTAAGGGGTACACACCTAATTGGAGTTACGAAGTCTTTCGAATATCAACAGTTAAACGTTCAAGCCCACTCACCTACACATTACGTGATAGTCGAGATGAAGAGATTCAAGGTCGGTTCTATGAGCCCGAACTACAAAGTGTTAAACATCCAGACATTCATCTAGTTGAACGTGTCATCCGACGTCAAGGGAATAAAGCTCTCGTTAAGTGGTTGGGTTTTGATACTTCTCACAACTCCTGGATTTATACCAAAGACATTGTGTTATACGCTAATTAACCTTAATTATATATACTGTAATATTAATATGCAATAAACAGATCTTTTTTTACTTTTTTTATTAATACTATCCTATACATATACATCACTACATACTACTAAAGCGTCTGACAAACACATTCACGATGCTGTTTTTCGAGAATTGGTGAAATTATATTACTACAGTCATCTGTTCTTTTTTTAAATCGTGCAGAATCTCTAGCTATTTGTTCCCATTCTCCTTTTCGCGCATGTCTGTGCGCCAACTCCCATGCTACTATGTAGTGAACTACGTTTTTGGACTCATTAATGCGCACCTTCTTCACTGGGTGAGTCGTCATCTGATGGCTCAAAATTAGGTAAGTATCTTTCTATTTCGTGTATAAATTGCTCCAATGCTATTTCTTTAAGGTCTTCTATTAATCGCTTTATACAACAAATACACTCTATATCACCTACATGCGATGTTAAGTATTTTTCACAAAGGCGTATTCCTCCCCCATACTTATTAACTAGATTATTTAAATAGTCATCACTAAATCTACCCATTCCATACACTTTTTCATGATCAGCATCGAATTCTAATGATTGTAACTGGCATATTAGTCTTTGGACTGCACTAACACAATCTACAGCTTTAGGCCACGACTCCGCACTATAACACATCCACATATTGACTAACATCTAATACTATCCCCTATTGACTACAAGCGCGTTATCCCCCCCTTTCAGGTATAGGTTTGGCAAGATCCATATCCATATATAGTTTCTCCTTGGCAAATTATTCCATTTCCAGAAGGCAGGCTATGTTGACCTCAAATACATCATGCAATGGACGTATAACTTGGTGAATGTTACATTCAGGAATTGCCGCTGCCGACTTTATTAGGTTTTTATAAAACTCTGGAAAGTTCACAGTATCTGCCAACTCCAATCGGTAATATATTATCTTCAAAAGCTTCTATAACTGTTCTATAGACTCCCATCCTAAATAGACATCAACTTCTTCACTATCACAGAGACGTATAATTTTTTTCTTGTTAATATTTACGTACGAGACAGTCTTCGATCCCAGTTTGGTAGGTAGCCATGTTCCTTCAGGACTGTAGAAATAATTAGTAATTACCCCTTGATTATCCATAAGTATACGCCATTCCTGCTTGTCAAACACCACTCCACCACTCTTCGATCCACCGAGTTTTACGACTGGCTCAAATCCAAATTTGGGTGATAGACCGACACTAACAAACTTTGTTTTACTTTTATTTAAGAAATAATACACATTATTAAGCAAAATATCACAATATTTACTTGAACTTATAGCACCGATAATCTTCGCCTTTTCTATGGCTTGACGTAATATGTTATCCATTATATACGATACTGGCTTTACATACATTCCCTCTCTTTTATATATGACACTCTCCCCTCTATGTACACTCCTCAAGGCTACTTACTTGACCTTCACATTACACCACACATTGCTTTAGCGGTCTTGTCGGTTACACCTTTTCAAGGATTTCTTTTCGTTCAAGGCTGTTACTCATTTTGTTTTTTTTTTCCCACCTTGTATTCACCACTACTTCAAGGATTCCTAGGCATACTTAATTCCAAGATTGTTCCACTTTGCCACAACAAGTTCACTGCACAAGGTTACATACCCCCACTCAGTATTACTCGTCTACTTAAAGGGAGGGGGTTTTACATATACCATAGTTACCGATCTTTACTATGTCAATTACTCCAGTGCAAGACGATTGGAAGACTCCTGAAGTGTACCAACCACAAACCTTATTTCAAATTAGTACGCGACGGACATGTCAATTAATTCCGAACTGGGTAAATTTTGAAAAGAAAGGAATACTACCGCCTTCCATAACATCAGTAGTGCGTATGCA
Source organism: Vesta saturnalis (assembly GCA_036346205.1). Lineage (NCBI taxonomy): Eukaryota > Metazoa > Arthropoda > Insecta > Coleoptera > Lampyridae > Vesta > Vesta saturnalis. The sequence continues at coordinate 2,727,781 of JARFJB010000091.1, forward strand.
ATATGAAGATGTAAAGTGGGATTCGGCATGGTTTGACACCTTGGGCAAGCGAATCTCTGACCACGTCTCGGGGAGTAGTTTGAAAGATTACTCTCACATAGTTGCGTTGTACATTCGCTACCATCTGCTTGGTGGTATGTGTTTATGTTATGCATGTTACTCCACGTTGAAACCAGGAGATTACCGCGTGGTGGACCACCACACCCATATGGAGCGATGGACAATGTTGTACTACCTTTCACATGATGAATATTGGTGCTCATCATGTAGAGCGCCATTAACCACTTTATATGATGTTTATGATGATGATTCTTGTTATTTGTGTGAGGAAGTATGTTATGTTGATTATTAATACTTTGTTTTGCTGTCTATATATTGTATGTAATAAAATATTTTATGCCAGTCGCTTAGTTTATCCTCTAGTGAAAACATGTGCGACGTGCCACCGAACTTTTATTATCCTCAGTATTACAATTGTTTCGATAAACGATTACTAACGTATCGAACATGGTCTGGAGTTCACTCGCCCTCATCGTTTGCTGCAGCAGGATTCATTTCCACATCTTCAGACGATACGGTTGAATGTTTCATGTGTGGGGTTAGAATAAACCGATGGCAGCCAGATGTCAATCCGTTACAGGAGCATCTCCGATGGGCACCACATTGCACGTATGCTCAGCTCCTCGCACCACGTCCGCGCAGATGTACTGAAACGGAAGTGGAGAGGACCTTTTGCACGTGTACTAAATCAAAATGTTTTATTCCTAAAGAAAATCATATATCTGAGTAATGTTTCTACATGTCTTTATTTCTACATGAATTAAATGTATTAACATATAGTTTTTTTCTTTAATAATTATGCGTGAGCAAAAAACATACAAGTGGACAAAAACATACAAGTGAGGTGGCCTTGGGTAAGAGTAGCATTTGGGTGGTCTTTTGCGATAGTGGTAAAGTAGGTTACATGGATAACAATTGCAAAAACAATGTGAGAGTTGTTGACCTTGTGTTTGTGGTAATGATATGTAATTAGGTAACACATTACGCTTTTTTGACCTTGGTACGGTGGGGACCTTGGTTTTGTGGCAACCTTGGAAATGTGGGACCTTGGAAATGTGGTGTGTTCTAGAAGTCTCCAATCTTACCTACTATGCATGTATGTTGGGAATCTATGATTGTGGCTGAAGGAGCTTGGAAAGCTCAAGCAGTTCGGCCTCCCCCATGGGGAGGGAATGAAACACGCTGCCTTTTCCTTAGTTCAATTTTAGAAATTTATTGTAGCCCATGGGCAAAACTCAGGTATCATCTTTAGCATGTGAACACACTTTAGCTTTGAATTGTACTTAATTTTGCTACAATAATAATCCAGTGGAACCTGAAGTACACCCAGAGTAATCTAGTTACCTGATATACACTTAGTAGAAATACGAATATTTTGATCAAAATATTCTCTTTTATGAGAGAGCGGAGACGCTCCTAGTCCAGATATAAACTTCCTATTTTAGCTGACAATCGAACAGTCACATCAGTTTCGATATTAACTTCTTAGCTGAAACGAACTTAGCCGAACTACCTACCATAGAGGCAAAGAAAAACCTCCCTCATACCTTAGACAATGTTGGCAACCCTGCACGTTAGTCGAGAAACAAATCATTTAACGGAAAAACGAACCTGAGGCAAGATATGAATCACTACTTTTCTCCCTCTAATAGGTACTTCAACCAATACAATTACCGTGTTAAAATCGATATAGCACAACAGGAACCACATTAACCAAGTTAGAGACCATCCGCTTTAGATATGACAAAAACCACTTTGACCAAGACAACCACCTGACCTCAGGCTTCAATGGTACTAATACCATTAAAGTATTAGAACTTTATATAAAAGCAATCCTTTATTTAAAGTTGTGCATTTAGTTGGTAAATCTGACCGATATTAAAAAATTGTTGTAGCCATGCTGTACATTGCATCATTTCCGCTAATATTTTTTGCGCTGTTTCAAGCTTTCCTATCCTAGCGAAGTTTCTTATACAGTGTGGAACGATCAAATGGAATAAATTCATTATTGCAATTATTGTGCATTAAAAAAAAGGGGCTTGTGGTACATAATTTAAACGTCTCTTCATTGTTTATCAAAAATGTTTTTCTTTTCGAACCTATTGCAAAAATTAATAAAAAAAGAAATAAAATCATCTGATTGACGACATGTGCTACAACACATTTAAAACTTAATAACTAGTACCCTTTAGTTCTTGCTAATGTAAAAAACAAAAACAAATATGAATCTTAATGCAGATGTTCAAAATGCTGGACTCGAACGTCTTGGCAACATCCTAATCTTAAATAAAACTGCCCTCTAACGTTGTTCAACGTCTATGGTGTGAACTACCTAATCGCAAGCAAATCTAGTGGTTTAAATTTGTTCCACCATACTTTTCACATAACCCCGTAAGAAGAAGTCTAATAGCATAAGATTAGGTAATGTAACCGTGCTCCATTTTGCTGGAACCATACCATATTCCTGGAACTTGTGGGTTTGCCAAAGTTGGAACGAATATATTTTGAAGCACTGCTACATAATTATCTTTATCTATCCATTGAGATCAATAAAATATGGACAAATGACATTGTTTCTAATTATCCCTGCCCAAGCATTAACCTGTTCAGGGTATTGCGTATGCGTATTCTCTCATCCAGTGAGGATTATCTAAAGACCAGTAAAATTTCACAATCAGCATGTGCCTGAAATGTAAAAGTGCACTTATCAGAAAATAAAACAATTGTTATCTAACATTTCCATCATTTGTTCACAAAAATACGTTCTTTTATCAAAATCGTTTTCCATAAGCTCCCTCCTGAGTTGATATCATTTTATAGGAATGCAGTTTTATTTTCTTTTAATATTCGAGTAACTGGTGATTAGATAATATCCAATGTTACGACTGCTTGTCGAATCGAAGTGTGTGGGTTTTTTTCCAACTGAAGTACTACATCTAATTTTGTATTACAAGTGTTTTGTCACTGTGGTCTCATATTAGTTGAGTTGGTAAGCCTATTTTCACAGTATTGTTTTTGTAGCGCGACGGTTCGGGAGCGGACTCTGCTCCCATCAACAGGCTGACTACTGAGAACGACTGATTTTGCACTTGAGTCGAATTCATTTCTTATTATTTTTTTCTCAAGCACTTGACTCGCCTCAGATTGGAACTTGGTATTGGTCTGACACCCTAACCGCCGAGCCACTGAGTAATCTAACCTATATTATTTAGAACCTAACAATGCGCCTAAGCTCTTTGTGCAATATTGGGGTCCATATGGGTTTCATTTGTACACTAGCTTGGCTTTTTTGAGTTTCCAGTGAGTTGTATACTCGTCCTTTGCCACTATCTGTAGGTATTAATAGTAATTTTTAGAGTGTTAGAGTGAATGTCGTCAATCAGATGACTTTATTATTTTTTGTGTTAATTTTATAGATTTGAAAAGAATAAAATTTTTGAATAGACAATAAAGAGACTTTTAAATAATGTTTCACTAGGCACTACTTTCCATTAAAAAATTTGGGGGTTATAACTGTCACTTGAAGGGATGAAATTTTTTCGTTGCAGGATGGCATTTCCTAATCCTAATCTAACATTCGAGGTTGAGAGCTCGATTCGAAAAGATCAACTTTAGATCAACTAGCCAGTCTATTTGGACCAAAAAAGATGTCGTCGTTTTTACGACGATGAAGCCGAACATCAACAGGCGCCGCTACCAGCAGTACCTGGAGGAGATGGTAGCCCGGGGAGAGCCGCTGTCACCGACGGCGGCCCAGGAGTTGCAGGAGCTCCAGATACCGCCAGCGATACCGTCACTGCTCGATGTTCCGTTCGAGAGAGCGAGCAGTGACGCGCCATCTGCCACCACCGCACAGAAGAGAAGGCGTCACGCACAGCGTTTCTGCAGGGTGGCAGTACGCTGTGTTAAGTCCGCCGGCGATCACCACAGCAGTGAATGCACTAAACCCCGTACAGACCGGGAAAAGTGTGTGAACTGCGATGGGGACCACCCCGCCAGCTACAGGGGATGCCGGAAGTTCCCTCGACCTCCGCAACGGGAGAAGACGGAAGTGCAGCAGAGACCGAAGAGGACACCGCCGACGGCGGGGCCTTCTTCAACCCGGACCGGCGTCAGTTACGCCCGAGCGACAGCAGGCAAGGTTGAGAAGGCGGAAGTACCGAGAACGGCTCCCGCCGCTGTCGTTACCCCGCCTACCCAACCCGCCTTAGGGTTCGACGCCATATTGGGCCTCCTTGGAGGTCTCGATATGGAGAATGCCCTTCCTGTCATCCGTAAGGTGGCAGCGGCGCTGGATCAGGCACAAACTGCGATGGACCTGTGGGGAGTGATCCTCACGCACGGTTCAGAGGTGGTTGCCCTTTTCGAGTAATCACACAAAGGTCCGGAGCGAAGTCTGGTGCCCCAGATAAGTATATAGTATCGACAATTTAATTTATTCTGTTCTGTTAAAACCGACAATGTTTCTCACAACTAATACATGTTTCTATTTATTTCAGATACGCAGGGCATCAGCAACCAGCCACAACCGAGCTACAACAGGACAGTCCACATCTCCAACATCCAAAAACACCACATCTCCACAACACATCTTTTTTTTTACGAACGACCAACAATGCTAAGCACAACACTGTCAACAGGCAATCCACAACACCCACAACCCAACAACTCTACAATCCACGCGCTGAAGAGGAAAAAGATTCCTGAGCAGCGCACCACCAACACAACAATATACACATTTATTATTATATTTTAGTTTTAAGTGTGATATGTATATACAAAATGAATTGTTAATATCTAAAATTTGTAATAAACTTTGTTGAACTGAATTGAAGCCTAATCTAAAATTAACGTGTTTCAGAATTTTTTTTATAAAAATGCACAATACTAGAAATAATGAATTTATCTCACACTGTTTAGATTAAATCTTGAATAATTTAATCTAGGACATTTACATTTAGTCCTTGTATTATTCATAATGTATGTTTAGTGAATTTTTTTAATAAAAATAATTCTACTTACGAGCGACCAATTACATAACTTTCGGGGTTGAACTACTTTTTTCCAGGACGAGCTATTGCGCGTCCGTGCGTGTGCGTAGGAGCGCCCGCGCGTGCGTGTGGGTATGTGGGTGGCGTGCGTGGTGCGTGCGTGGGTGCGTGCGTGCGTGCGTGTATTTGTATGTGCCTGTGGTGTGTGTGTGTGTGTGTGTGTGTGTGTGTGTGTGTGTGATAGGTACTTGCGGGCGTGCGTATGAGTGTGCGTGTGTGCGTGTATGTGTGCGTGTGTGCCTGCAGGCAGGCATGCGTTCGTGGGTGTGCGTGTTTAGAAGTGTATTTGTGTGCGTGCGTACGAAGGTACCTGTGGGCGGGCGTATGTGCATGCATGCGTGCGGTCGTGCGGGCGTGGATGCATACGTGCGTGTGTGTGTGTGTGTGTGTGTTAGTGTGTTTGTACATGTGTGTATGTGTGTATTAGCGGCGAAGACGGGGTTTATTAGCGGCAGTTTTTGATTTTTATCAAATATTTCTGAAACAGTTGTATATCTTAAGGATATAAAAATACCAACATATAGACCTTAAACATATGTATTAATTCTGTTCTATCCAATGTTTTAATGAGACGTGCAAAAATTCTTAAGACAGAATTTAAGTGTTAGTACAACATTTTTCAAGACCTGAATAAAGATTAATATATAAGAAAATGTGTAGACATATTGTTTAAAGAAACTTTAATTTTATATAACTCTTTTTTACAAAGTCTTTTAATATAAATTAAAGTACAAAAGTTAATGAAATAGGATTAAAAATGCTTGAATTTAATTATCGGTATTTCATAGAAGCGGGCGGTTTTGAATTTTAAGTTAGCTCCTATATGTCTAACAACGTCTATTTCACATGAAGTTTAATATAAATTAAAGTACAAAAGTTAATGAAATAGGATTAAAAATGCTTGAATTTAATTATCGGTATTTCATAGAAGCGGGCGGTTTTGAATTTTAAGTTAGCTCCTATATGTCTAACAACGTCTATTTCACATGAAGTTTTAAACGTCCATCTGCAATGATTATTGTTTTTTGTTTTTTACAATGTTACCTATTTTTGTTATGAACGTATTAAAAATAGACTGCATAATTATCCTAAATAAAGATATTATTGAAATTATTTCATTTCTTTTAATTTTAACTTGGCGGGCGGAAAATTTGTGTGTTGTTGCACACCAGATATGCTTATTAATCAGAGAGATAATCAAACCCAAACTGACATATCATTTGTTGTTAAAAAAATCGTAGTTGCTGATGGTTATGTTGAAAACTATCTTAACAACAATATAAATATTGCGGAAAATATTTTACAACGTAGTGTAGAATCGAATATTTATAAATCTTCAACATTGATTCCAAACAATTTCACTTAGCGATCGAATGAGTGTAATACTTTACATAATTTCGTTAATTGTAAAAATCTACATGTAAACGTAACCATTAATAATTAAATTCCATTTTGTGTTTGTTCCAGATTTTACTTACTGTCACTTTTAATGCCACCGATATTAAATAGTATATTCAAGGTACTGAAGTACAAACTTGAATTACTTACCAATCAAGGGCTTAAAACGTACCATGCTGGTATATACGCTATTTTATGCACGGAAGGGATGAAAACTTAGAAATTTACATAAAATTACACAAAAAATGACGTTTAACATTGCAATTGTTTCCAGTTTTGTGTTGCGATTTTATAACAGCAAATATTTGACGATTCTCAAAATAACACTACAATCAAGTTTATTTAATGTCATGTTATATTAATAGTATCTGACAGATCTTCCAACTTCAGTTGCAAACGTATTTTATAATATTATTTCAATATACTCTGTTCCATCTTATTTTGCACTAGAGCACGCTATGGAAATCTAGGGAGAGTGTGGTATCACTGTCAAATGAACAAAACTAATAGGAATGTCTTCTATTTTTTCACTATTCTAAAATAAAAAAGAGGTGACAAATATGCAGGACATCTAGAGCGCAATCTCATAACTAATCTAATGTAAACACTTGCTTTTGTGACAAAATTTACCTACTGCATTTTTCTCTTTCTTTTCTTGGCTATTAAAGATGGCGTAGAGGTACGTTTATATGCAAACGTAATTCTTCGGTCGCAAAGTCAAGAGGTAACCAAAACATCAACATGTATACAATTAATTTAACCTATCCTGGAAAGTCACATCGCTTTTTCATAAGTAATCCAATGTGAAGATTTGCATTCGTGATCAAATTTCATGTCATGGCTACTTTCGCATTCAAGACCTCAGGCCAAACAGTGGTTTCTTACCACAACTTCATTATACCATTAGAAGAATCTACATCCACTACATCACTATCTGAATCCTCCTAGTGCTATAATAACAGGTGGGACATTTTCAAATGAAAAATTTCTCATATGTTCCTCCCAATCATTTGAAATAGTCTTTTCCGTATGCCAACAAAGGTTTTGATACATTGTAGGAGAACATTTGGATAAAGCGTCGAGCCATAATTTCTGAACCTAATCTTTCGATGACGGTTCAGAACTTATTTGCTTATTGTAATAATTTTTACAAAAACCTCATGCTATTTCAATAGGGCTATATCGACAATAATCAAACTTCATACCCGTGTTTAATCAAAATACTATAAAGTACATAATTTTTCCCTCTTAACTCAAAAAGGTTGGATTTTGTTCCACAGTTGCTTTTTTGTAACTTTGTTCCCAATTTCGACCCCGTGCGTAACCAAGCACCTGTGTAGCTGATCATTATAAAATGAGGATGGCTCCATAACTACACAGAATGATACTGTACGTTATTCAAAACCACTACACGATTTCCGAGTAGTTTGGACAGAGTAGTAATCAGCTGTTTAATGCCGCAATCTTGAAATCGGTCCCCATTCACAGTTTTATGATAATCCGATTCTCGTTCCCCGATGGATTATTTTTGATGTCAGAATCGTGCACCCAACGATCTAAATACACAAATCTGGCATCTTGACCTGAACTTTGCAACTGTAGAAATTTTCTCAAAAACTTAATTTTGGCTACAACGACGTGTTTCATTTCACATAAAATTCTCCGTCCATTGAGACCTTTGTGTTTGTTGATTTTAAAATTCTAAATAATGTCGTTCGACTCCCATCAAAATCGAAATCTGTTTTAACGTGATGATACAATTTGTCCAAATAATCATTTTTCGAATTAAATTGCCAAATTAGTCGTAGATTTTTCCGAAAGGTGAAATCCCAAAACATATTTTCCGCGTCTCTCACAATATGACCACTTTAAATATTGAGGTCTTGCCGTTATGATGTCGTGGACAGTGAAGCCTAAAATTAAATACATATTTAATTTGAGCACAAACAAAGTGATTTATGTTCTTACGTACTTGAAATATATCCGACAACATTACGGTAAGTTCTCCATTACTTTTCCCTCTTGCGCTGTGTATAACACCTTAAAATTTACAACTTTGTACTCTTTCATCATCATATACGCCACTTAAATAAGCAACATAGCACAATTACTTTTGACAGTACGGCCTCAAATTGACTGCTTGTCATTTTGACAAATAGGAATACCGCTACAGAAAATAATGTCATGGCTTGATAAAATGGAGCAGAGTACAGATATTAATAAAAAAATAAATATGTCAGTTTTTTGGAATGTTTTTCTTATTTTTTAAATTATTACAAACTTCCTGTTTCTCAAGCTACGTAGTACGTACATATTAAACATGTTGTGAAAAATGTTTTTTTTTCAAAACAATTTTTGATAGTAAATGGTTATATTATTATTACATATGTGGGTATTTTTGTTATTGTTAGCAATTCATTTGCCTCGAATGAAAAAATTCATAAATATTTTCTTAATTAAGCTTATAGGTAGATACGTATATTATATATTTATTTTTCCATTTTTGTTTGTTTTTAATTATACGTCTGTAAATAAACATGCTTGACTGCAATTAGGACCAAAAAGAAACAGAAATTGCCTTCATTTAAAAGTCAATAAAGCTAGTATCTTTATTGTGACTAAGTACTTACTACTGTAAAGATACAGTGTAAAACCAATTATTTCGAAAACCGTTGAAGACAACCGAAATAACAGTGGAAAATAACTGAGGCACCTACATACGCACATCTATTTCTATAAGGAACGGAATTTTGATTCCTTGTAAATTAAGGTCTCACGTTGTATACTTATGATAAATTTATTTTTTGTTCTGAAAACTGAATAAAAACTATAAGGGTCAATAGACAGTCAAACCTACCTTGTCAAGAAACTTTCGCACTAGAGAATAATTAGAACAACTCATTTATTTTGAAATAATTCATCTGATTTTAAATTTGTATTCTTTAACTTTACTTCGTGAAATTTCATGTTTAATAGCACTGATGTTTAAAATACAGTATAATTCCACAATTTCTTTTATATAATTATGTATTTCTCTACGCGTTTCAATACAACCTGTATCATTTCTTAATAAATAAATTTCGAATGATTCCAAAATTTTTAAATTAGTGTTCTTTTATGAAGTCATAAGGTGATTATTTAGCCTAATTTGTTTTGCCTGTGTGTTTATATTTGCAACATGTTATGTGTTCTTTGGACCTAATATCAAAGTTCCTAAGTGTTTGTGCAATATAAAAACAATTACAGAATGTGCAGTTCAATTTATAAATGCTCGACTTCAAAATGTCGTTAGTTGAATATTTAGCATTAAATAAACATTTAAGAACATTGGTATTAATTTTGAAAGCTACTTTGTACTTCTTGTTCTTTAGTAATATGTGAGCTACTTTTTCTATCGAGAAAAAAAGTAGTTTACAAGATACTGGTTAAATACCATCTGGTTGTTTTTTCTAAAGTATTGTAAAAATTACTGGAAACTCGTGTCAAGTTAACTGGTCAGTTATTTGAAACAACTTTGGTAATATGGTAGAACGATATTTAGTAGTGAAGTTTACAATTCACCATTGTTAAATCTACCAGACAATCAATTTGCTTGAGTCGAGTAGATGTACCTTGAGCGAATTGTTAATTTAACGCAATATGTGTAAATTAAACAAAGTTAAGTTAAGAATACTTATATGTTAATATTGATTCTACCAGAAAATTATAGTTAAATCAAACAAACTGCTCACGGTGAAATTACCTAAATATGTGGTAGAAACTATAATCACAAGATATTCTTGTTGATTTAACAACGAAAGCGCTTCAACTGCAGTACGTCGCAGTTTTAAATAAATATATCAACGTCTCTGTAAATTTGAACCCACTCGGTTGGCCGATTTAGGAGTCTATACTAAATATCAATGTTGTTCTTATAGGTAATATAATATATATAGGTAATGTAATTTACGTACATTTTCTATCAATGTGTACATTTTAGTCAATTGTGTTCGTCAAATTAATACTTTGGCAGAAAATTTATGTAACATACATATAATGTTTTATTCTGTACTTCTGCTTTAATTGTACTATCAACTGCGAAGTATGGTAGATTCTATATGAAGCGTAAAGCTCGAACCACCAAATGATAAGTCCCTTTAAATGCTACTAAAAGCGGAAGGTTGAAACTACTTAATATGGCAAGTTAATCTTACTTTATAAGAAATGCAGGGTTAACTAAACATCTATCAACATGTGGTTAATAGGACATGATGCCGATGGGGTAATTCTACTAGACACTTGGTAATCAACTAAAATGTACGGTTAATTCTACTTGATGTATCGTGATATATTATTATGATTATCGTTTACAAGATAATGTCAAGTTAATTATGCATGTGGTATTGTAGCATTTACAAGACTCTCAGGATATTCGTATGCCAGATATTGGGTATATTTTACCATACAACATCGTGTTAACTCCACTTTCCACACACACACACGCATGCAAGCACGCACACGTACACGCACACGTACACGCGCACGCACACGCATACGCACACGCATACGGACAAACTTTGATTTAAGCAAATTTAAGGTAGCCGTTCATAAACATTTCTCGGCAGCCTAACAATACCCCTCCCCCTCTATATTCCCGAGTGTTTTAGCTCGTTAGGCAAATCTTAGCCTGTTCAGGAATACCATTAGTAAAAAAAAGATACTAATTAAACGCAGTTGTAGTTGTTACAAAAGTACAAGAATCATGCGATTTATTAAATAAGACATACCAAAACTTACCTCCAATAAGTCGGTTTACGTCAGCCAAATTTATAACAAATTCGAAGAACCAGGACATAGAGGTTTTGCTAGTAGCGCAAGAAAACTCATATGCTTCAACCACATTAGAAGTCATTTTTCAGAATATTTCTCATTAACTTCCGTCAATACCTTCCAATCGATAAAATTCAATGCACAGAAAATTATGCATAAGGAACGGTTTAATATATATATATATATATATATATATATATATATATATATATATATACAGAGAGGGCCAAAAGTACCGGATAAATTCAATTAAAAATTAGGTGTTTGTTTTTTGGAAAAACGCTCGGACACGTCGATTTTAATTTTTGTAGCGATTTTTTTGATGCTAAGTTCATGTATACAGGGTGGCCCAAAAACAATTTATGACTACCAACTTCATTTTTTCAAATGGAAACACCAATTTTTTATTTCATTTTTGGATTCTGCTTTAAATTTTAAGTAAGTTTTATGTACCATGTCCTATACCTAAACTTAATAGTTATCGAGAAATACACATAAGAGAGGGTCAAAAGTCCTGCATAAATTTGTTAAGAACTGAAGGAAATATTTTTCATGAAAATGCTGGAACACGTCAAATATTGTTTTTAGTTATCCATTTTTTGACGTAACACACATGTATTCAAGGTGACCCATGTAGAAGATAAATTTACTTTTTCATTTTTTTTATGGAACCCCAAGTATATTATGATGTTTTTGAGTTCTCTGAGAAACTCTGAACATATTTCATGTAACATACTCATATCTAAATTCAACATTGTTCGAAAAAATTACATAAAATAGAAATAACGATAGAACTATTAATGTAGAAACATATTTGATGTAATATACACATGTCGATATTCAACTGTTATTGAAACATTTGTTATTTATTAAGTATTAAAGTCTGTGGTTATTTCTATTTTATGTAATTTTTTCGAACACTGTTGAGTTTAAATATGTATGTTACATGAAATATGTTCAGATTTAAATAATCATAATAAAGTTCATAAAGTGAAAAAAAATTTATCTTCTACTCTGTATATGTGTGTTACGTCAAAAATGGATAAAAATGCATAAAACTTACATAAAATTTAAAGCAGAATCCAAAATGAAATAAAAAATAGGTGTTTCCATTTGAAAAAATGAAGTTGGTAGTCATAAATTGTTTTTGGGCCACCTGTATACATGAACTTAGCATCAAAAAATCGCTACAAAATTAAAATCGACGGGTCGAGCGTTTTCAAAAACAAACACCTAATTTTTAATTGAATTTATGCCCTCTCTGTATATATATATATATATATATATATATATATATATATATATATATATATATATATATATATATATATATATATATATATATATGAGTTCCGGGAGTCAATGAAAGGGACCGTTTATCTATCCTAAATAAATTCTACTAATTTATCTATTATGTGGTGTTGCTCCATTAATTTGGTAATAGGCATTGGTAGTTATTTGGTGAGGTATACGATGCATAAAAGCTGGTACTAAATTCTGCAGAATACCGAAGTAACCTTGGACATTCAAGTTGTCATCATACGAAGACACTCCTAAAATTTCATTATTCTGAATTACATAAAATACATTAAACTGCTAGAGAATATTAGTTTTTCTCTATTCTTTTCTGGAGCATACACTAATTAAAATTTATATGGTCCTCATTTATATTTTTGAAGAATTCGATGCATTATCTTAAACGGTACTCCTAAATGCTGTTCTGCATCTCGTACAGGGGATAGAGGATAAGCAACAAAATAAGCAAGGACTGTGATTTGTATATCATCGTCATCCACCAGTATCTGTGCCTCAACCCCTTTAGCTTCAATGTGCCCAAACAAAAGATTTTAAAACCTTTTAAAGCTTGATGAGTTTTCACTTTGCTTGCACATATTCTCAAATATGGCATAGCCCTTAACCGATGCACAAATTGTATTATACAAAGAATTTACGGAATTAATCGCATTTCGCGTATGGATCATACAAGGAACCATTTTGGTCTATAGTGTTTAGTTTTAAATTGTAGTTTTTATCTGTGCATTTTAGAAAAAGTTTTTTTTTAATAAAAGTTGCGCGGAATTTAATTATGAATGTTATGAGTAACAAAGGTTAAATTAATAAATAATAGTAAATAATAATGAATAGATAAAACATCAAATTTAATTAAATTAAATATTCAAAGAAACCATTATTTGCTAAACAACATCCAAATCTATGGTAAAAAATTTAGTTACCAAAGTGCGAGGATAAATATTGTCACAAATTTCTGTAATTCTTAATTTTGAATTTGCCAAAGACTCGATTGCATCTTTCAAATGATATAAATTATTTTTTATAGTAGGCCACAAGATAAAATCGCACGCATTAAAATCAGTAGACCTTGGAGGACAGCCTCTTCCAATTGAAGTATCAAGGAATGTGACGCTCAAATAATTAACCTTTTGGGGATACTGCGTGCGAGACTTAATAATAATATTTGGTTTTTCGGTAGTCTACCGTCGATGAATTTGTTTTGATACCGTATGAAAAGTATATTCATCGGTAAAGCAAACCAAATAGGGAAAGTTTTCGTGTTGATTACGCCTTTCAATAGCGGTTTCGTAAGACGCATTTCTTTCTTCGGAATCAGTTGAATAATTTTTGATGTTCTTGACCGTATGGTTCAATTTTATTTTTTTAGAATGCTCGTTTCACTAATACCAGACTCTGAAACAAACTGCCTTGTACTTAACATGGGTTCAACTGCTATTTTTTTGCGTTCATTTAACTGTCTTTGATATCTACGACAGTGCTGAAAATTTACACAACCGCTTTATTGATCTAGGATTGGGACCTAAAATGTATTCGAAATAATTCCCAAATATGTCTTGCAGATTTACCGGTATAATTTTATTTTTTACTTTGAACCCTTTCTTCGGTTAAATAAACATTAATTTTGACAATGTGAAATTCACTTTCGACGCTTCTACTGACGTTTCAGCTCACCCGATGTTTTTTCGTTTTTTGCAAAATACGTTTCGTACCAAACGTTACGTTTAAAATATTGAGAAGTGAATTCGAAAAAACTTTTATTTAAAAAACCTTTTTAGAAAATGAATAGCAGAGGTAGGAACTACAATTTAGAATTTTACATAGTAACGTAGCCCCAGTTATCTTAACTGCTCTGCAAATTAAGTTACACGGATAGCGTAAGCTCAACTAAAACCCTAATTATTTATAATATAAGTACAATAATTACGTTTCTTTTGAATTATGACTAATTTAAAAGGTATTTTAAGCAACGTATAATATTTGAAAGTTTTGATAAATGTCCTGTATGTCAAAAATAAAGTCACCAACGTGGTAATGAGACAAGGTTTTTATATATATATATATATATATATATATATATACAGGGTGTTCCAGTTTTTTGTAGCAGGACTTTAATAGCCGATAGAGCTTTCAAAATTAAGACAAAAAGTTCATATGAACATGGGTTGCCAAACGCTTAGTTTTAGAGACACAGGGTTTCAAAGTTTTAATTTTTTTTCAGTTCTTTTAATTTATCTTCAAAACTATTTAAAATAATAAATCCAAATTTAGTACACATATTACACTCCTTAAACTCAATATTAAGAGTAGTTTAACGTTTATCAATATCTACAGGGTAGTACATTTTCTGGGGTGGTACACCCTTTATTCCCCCCGAACTTTTTCATGCGACGCCTCTAACTCTTAAAACCAAAAATTCAGATTGGCCATTTGATTTAGGAACTTTTTTGTCTTTTGCTTTTTTTCGAAAAATGATAAGTAAAGAACGTCTGATGCTCCCGCAAAAAATAGTGTGCCATGAAAAGAACAATAAAAAAAGAATCAAATTATGTCAAATCTCACGTTTTATTTTAAATACGACTTGTGCATAAGAAAGAATGTAATTTATTTACATATTTTATTGTGTTAATTTTTATTGCAAAAGTAATCTTTTAAAATGCCATTTTTGTTTTCTAATCAAAAAATGGCGGATATCCATTTTATTTATGGCTTTGTAAATGGAAGTTCAGCAGCAGCAGCCCGTGAATATAGGCGAAGATTTCCTAGTAGAAGAGCTCCGCGTCCTTCAGTATTTGTAAGAGTTCACTAACAAATTATAAGTCAGGGGTTAAATAATATGCCTGGTCGTCAAAATAATAATCACAGGCAGCAAAGAAATATTGCACGACGAATTTTGCGTGAATTCGATAGAGATCCCACAACTAGCATTAGAAGAGTATCCGTAGCTTTAGGTGGAGTCTCAAATACTACTATTCACCCAACATTAAGACGGGATCACCGATATCCTTTCCATCTACAACCTGTTCAAGCACTACAACCAGGGGATGCAGAACGTAGAGTTGCGCATTGTAGATAGATTCTTGCTGAAAATAATAACAATCCAGGTTTTTACATAATGTTTTATGGACCGATGAATCCTGCTTCACTCGCCGTGGTGTGGTAAATGTTCACAACCAGCACGTTTGGACACATGAAAATCCACATGTAGTTTGCCTGAGACACTTCCAACAAGAATTTAGTGTTAACGGCTGGATAGGTATTTACAATAATCACCTTTTTGGGCCCTACTTTCTACCACCTTGGATGAATGCTGCGGTTTTCTTGGAATTCTTAGAGAATGAACACGGGAATATGTGGGAACATATTCCCTTAAATTTACGAAGAACGGCTTGGTTCCAGCTTGATGGTTGTCCAGCTCATTATAGCAGAATCGTTAGAAACTGGCTAGACAACCATTATCCAGGTAGATGGATCGGTGGTGCAGGCCCATTTCCCTGGCCGCCAAGGTCTCCAGACCTAAATCCCTTAGATTTTTTGTGTGGGGGTATTTAAAAGAAAGGGTGTATGCAACTCCTGTGACAACAAGCGATGAACTCATTAATAGGATTAGGGATGCGTGTAATGAAATAAGACAATTTTTAGTTAATATTCCACGTGCAATTATTCGTCGTTGTGAATTATGTATTCAACAAAATGGTTCACATTTTGAACAGTTTCTTTAAATTTATTTATTATTACGATAGAGTTTTTGTTTTGTTGTTATAGGTTAAGTTTATTTGTTTAATTTATTTATTTCGTTCGTTTCGTTCTTGTTAAAATCTTAAATAGAAATTCTTTCCAATTTTTTCCAATAAACACGTATTTTTTTAATATTTATTTTGTTGTTTAACTTTTATTTTCCTTTATTTAATTCAACTGAAAAGTTAGGAAAAAATCAGTGGAGTACTACTTTGTATTAAGAGACAAAAAAAACGTGAGGATTGACATAATTTGATTCTTTTTTTTATTGTTCTTTTCATGGCACACTATTTTTTGCGGGAGCATCAGACGTTCTTTACTTATCATTTGGAAACTGTTCATGGATTACAGCTAATTTATCTCAAAAACTATGCATTTTTCGAAAAAAAAAGCAGAAGACAAAAAGTTCCTAAATCAAATGGGCAATCTGAATTTTTGGTTTTAAGAGTTAGAGGCGTTGCATGAAAAAGTTCGGGGGGGATAAAGGGTGTACCACCCCCGAAAATGTACTATCCTGTAGATATTGATAAACGTTAAACTACTCTTAATATTGAGTTTAGGAAGTGTAATATGTGTACCAAATTTGGATTTATTATTTTAAATAGCTTTGAAGATAAATTAAAAGAACTGAAAAAAAATTAAAACTTTGAAACCCTGTATCTTCAAACTAAGCGTTTGGCAACCTATGTTTATATGAACTTTTTGTCTTAATTTTGAAAGCTCTATCGACTATTAAAGTCCTGCTACAAAAAACGGAAACACCCAGTATATATTAATTGCTTAGTATTATCAGGGCCTGCGGCTAACTAGGGTTTTAATAAGTTTACAACTCTTTGATATCTGCCAATATTTCGGAGCGTTTATTTTGACCTTTATCAAGGCTTCTACAATAAATTTTCATTAAAATTCTACTGTCATTAATTATTGATGATTACTAAGTCCTGATAGATAAATTAAAATTTATATTTATGTGAATAATCTGTATGGAAACAAGATCTTTGTACTGACACAATTGATCCAGCAAGTTTTGTGTTGACTTGTGAATTATAGAAAGTTACTACATGGAAGTTAAAATCTTACAATACTAAGAACTATGAATATTTTGAAATTATTTATACAATATTTGTTCTTTAAATTTATACTTTAATTATGAGAATTTGTTCGTTTTGTATAACGATCAGACTGCGTTTAGTTGTTCTTGATTTGTGACTTTATTTTTTACAACAAAATATGATAAAATGCATTATACTAATTATAATTATTATCAACCAGCCAGCAATTCATTCTTTTTATGAAAATAAGGTATAAGGGTTGAAATCAGAATAAAATAAATAGGTACTTTATATTATGAACGAATTATATGAGGTATGATCATTTTTATGACACGAAACTTTCTAAAAGTGACGATCCCCATGTGGTATGTGAAAAATACCACCAAGTTTCTCATTTCTCTTTCCAGAACTTCGCTATACTAAGTAATGCGATCAAAAATTTAAAAAAAATTAAGGAAAAACTTTTTTAGTTTAACATCGTGAATCTCTGTTGCTATTCAATTTTGCATCAAGGTACCTCGGATTATATCGAGTTATTTTAAGCTAAAGTATCTCTGGTCTTACGTTGTACATTCAATTTCTGGTCACCCAGTGTATTTCTTGAAGAATAGATGATCAAAATTTGTCATGTATATATTATCAGATTGAAATAATTTACACAATCAAATGTCATTAGTGTTGGGAAAATCATAAGGTTAGTAAAAACAAGAAATAAGGTGGTGTAAATAGAATATAGAAATAACCTTAAACAATATTAGCGTTTGCTAATCTGTGTAGTATAGTATGTATATTATCACCCGTTTAATTTACTTATCCATTAAAACAAAAACCATTTTATCATTTTTCTTTATATACAACATAGCATTATTTACTATGTTTTAATAAACGATAACATTCCAAATATGCTTTTTAACAGTTAAAACAGTGGTTAGTCGTTGGCAACACAATTATTGCCTTCCGAATTAGCTTTTAGTCTGAAATAGTTTCTCACACTTTAGTAAGTAATACGTAAATAAATCCAATTACTTATTTATTTAAGCATAATCTTGAATTGGCAAAGGAAATAAAATATAAAGGCACATTAAAGGTGGTTTCGGTATATACCAGTATACGTAATCAGTAGGTGCATTCAAACCTACTTTCGTAACACAGGGTCTACCTCTCTACACACGTTGTTTCAGTTGTTTAGTAATGAACGAAGTACTTCCACTGCTATTAAGTGAAGAGAAGTGGTTTTAAATGATGAGGATATGAGCCATACTGAAACAATGTTGTAATAATTATATTCGACTCAAACCGCTAATACCGCTTAACCTCACATATTATTATATATAGTATGTTTACCACTTTTCACAACCATATATTGCAGGCCTGGGCAAAGTTTTTGACTCAAGGGCCACATTAGGAAGTCAAAAGGAATGGTGAGGCGCAAAAATTACTGTCTTTAGATATGCATTATTTATTATCATAAAAACACAAATTTTCACATAAGAAATAAATGGTTCTGTAAAAACGAACAACTTAATGAGACGAATGGAACTGTTTGACGTCTTTTAAAATTTTTTTAATTTCAGGTCTTAATTTTGTAGTAGACATTCTTAAAACTGCTTGTTCATCGGTGATGCTTGATCGTAAAGAGTTCTTATTGAGATTCATGATAGAAAATGTTTGTTCACATACACTGTGTCTCTTGAATTTCTGGACATAGGGAATTCCCATGTTAAAATAAACTATTGTAAATATTGGCTCCCCTAATTATTTTACAGTAAAATGTCAAATGTAAAACTTCTTAAGGAAAAAAGGCTGCTTCTTATGTTACAATTGCACTTACATTTGGTTCATACGTTTTCGAGAAAATTAGGAAAAACTTATGGGCTTTTTCGTAACCGGTAACGTTAATAGGCCATGTAAGTGTGAGGATAAATACAATAAGGAGCACAAATAAAATAAGTCTGTTATAAACAAGAAGATGATATTCTAAATAAACAAATTAATTATGAAAATTGGAAAATAAATAACAAAAAATCATCATTTCTACTATTTGATCAAGTGTTCAGATAAATCTCCGTTTACAGCTAAACAATATTCTTCAATGGTGTAATAATTCATTTTTATAAACAAATTTTTCTTTAAAAAGTAATAATCTGTTCTAAATAAAGTTTTAATGATGAATGAATTGTTTTTGAACAATGAATGATTTACAATGACAATTAATAATTATTGTTAGCATTGTCTGTCTAAAGCAAAGCAACCTTGACCAGTTACGAAAAAGCCCTTAAGTTTTTCCTAAATTTCTCGAAAACGGATGAACCAAATGTAAATGCAATTGTAACATAAGAAGCAGCCTTTTTTCCTTAAGAAGTTTTACATTTGACATTTTACTGTAAAATAATTAGGGGAGCCAATATTTACAATAGTTTATTTTAACATGGGAATTTCCTATGTCCAGAAATTCAAGAGACAAGTGTATGTGGATAGATCCAAAAATGACGTTTTCCGTGCAAAATGTTTAAGTTGATGGAATTTGTCCGAGTTAAGGGCGATGTAAAATTTACAAATTTCTTCATTACGATACATTTTCCTTAAATCAATGTCACATTGCAGATCTATAAGCTCAAGTTGTAGTTCAGTTGCTGTACTATCAATTTCTGTTGAAATGGATCGCGTACTATTGCCAGTCTTGTCTCAAATTTTCGGAAGTCGCCAAATCTTCGTAAAAATTCGTCACATTCAAAGCGTTGATAATTACACCAATATTCTTTGAATTTTTGTTCTGGTATCTTCAATAACTTCATGGTTGGAAAGTGGTCTACCTTTTTAGTCAATAGATGTCCAAGGAATAACTGAAGTTTTAATTGAAATGCATTCAAATTTTTTATCACATCGTGGGCATATACATTTTTTCCCTGTAACACGCAAAGTATTTAAGTGTGTCACGATATCCAGAGTAAGTGCAAAATCACAAATTCAGTGGTTGTCAGTTAATTCGGAGAAGTCCGTAACATTTTTCATTTTTAAAAATAGTATAATGTCATCTTTTACATCTCATACTCGCCGAAGAACTTTTCCTAAGCTAAGCCAGCGAATTTGGCTATGATACGAAATATCTGTGTACTTGGATTCAATATCTTGAAGAAAACTAATGAATTGTCTATGTTTCATGCCCTTGGATCGGATTAAATTTACGAGTTTAATAATTCAAGATGTACCTTTTAACACATTTTTACACAATACCTGTTGATGTATAATACAGTGAATTGTAATTAAATTATAATCAGGATAATTTTCACAAATTTTATCCTAAATTTTCTTTAATGCTCCTTCATTTTTACACATTATTCTTTGTGCTCCGTCAGTTGTTACGCTTACCAGTTTGTTCCATTATAGATTATATTTCAAGCAATTTTCAATTTTGTCAAATATATCAGCTCCCGTTGTTTGCTCTTTAAGAGATTCCATTGAAAGAAGCTCTTCAATAATTTCCAATTTGGAGGTACATCCAAGTATGAAAACTAGTAGTTGTGCAGTGTCCTTTCGGTCATTACTTTCGTTGAGAGCTATAGAGAACCGTCTTACAGATTTTAATATTGACAATGATTGTTAATTCAAATTTGTATCGATACATTCAATTCTTCTTACTATAGTGCGCCGAGATAAACGTATACTCTCAAATTTGGGTTTAATATTGTAGGTAGCGGACCGCGAAAATTTTATTATTATAATAAACATGTTCAAGTCGCAATTGTTATCGTGATATAAGAGTTAATTAATGGCGTTTGATATGTTTTATTATATATTAAGTCGTAATTTGAGAATGGTTTCTGGGATACGTTATTTTTGTAACTAATAGTTAGCTAAGGGCCAAAACACATATGTTAAGGTAGAAACAAGCAGGTGTATGCTCGACACAGTTTTATTGCCGGGATCGTAACGAATCTTTGAAAGTTGCTGTAGGCATATTCTTGTGGTAAAAGCTTCATAAATGTAATAATTAATTACACCGGTACACGCGAAATCAAAGACATCGTTGTTTCTTACTTTTAAAATTTGATACTAGAGGTTTTTCTACGGACGAATGCACGTTTTTAAAATTAAGATTTCGTTCACTAATTAATATGAAACTGTTCCCACGTATGTTTCTTATTTTTTTTATTATTTTTGAAAGACGGGGGTTGATTTACGGGAGTAAATATAGTTAGTTTGAAATCGGAGAGGAGGGCAGTTGCGTTTGAAGGTTTGATTGAGCCGGATCACTTTGATTTGTTTTAATTAGAAACTCCCATTGTAAATCGTTCCGTCCATAAATATTTTTGTCGTGCACATTTGAGAAAACTAGAAACGCTAATTCATTCTTTTCTTTTAGTGTATGTTTAAATTTAAATATTTACAAAAATTAATCTATCATTTATCGCCGCAGAGCCGAGTTTTAAACCGCGTATCTTAACTCGTCGTATTGGTGGTAAAGTGTTTAACTAATGGAATATATTCAAGTATAGGTAGGTATTTTTATTGTAATTACGGTTCGCAGCAAACAATTCTACAAGCCTACGTAACGTATTAAAAATCAAACATTGCCTTGCAAATGTATTCCATTCACACGCGGGCTTAGAAAGCAGAAATCTGTTAAAATAAAAGACAGTACAAGGCTCCCTCCCTCATCACTTGGGTCAATTAGCATTGTTGTTTGTTAATTGTTTATATTTGTCTTTGTGTAGAGGTGAGCGTGGACGAACGGGTACAGGGATAAAGGTTATAGTTGTAAATAGGCAATTACTGAGTGTTTACATACTCCCGGGTCCAGATGACCATTAAACACATCGAATTTTATTTTTATTGTTTTTATTGTTGTATAGATAAATGTGTAACCTGACAAAGAGACGTTGTATTTTTCTAATGCACTCTAACGTATATATCGGTCACGATGTTATGATCTATTTACAACTTACCCTTGTAAAGTTTTGTTTAATGAGTTTTTTTTTGTCTTTGATTCAGTCTGGTTAATCCGAGGAGTAATTAGAATTGTTTGCCTGCGCACGTATTCCTCTTTATATGTAATCTATTGTAATTTTACGTATGTATTTTGTGCTTTATTAGTCACTATACAATTGTGTATGTGTAAATTTCTCACCTATTTTCCGCTTGTCCTTGCATTTACCTTATTATCACCTGTGCAATTTTACTGTTGTTATATTTTATTTGTACCGAAATTTGCCATATTAAAAAGCAGGGGTGGTTTTCGGGAGTAGATATAGATATTTTCAAATCGGAGGTGAAGTCAAATGAGGTTGAAGGTTTGATTGAGCCGGATTGCTTTGATGGTTTTAATTAGAAACTCCCATAGTAAACAGTTCGGTCTATAAATATTTGTCATGTACCTTTTAGAAAACTAAAACGCTAATTCTTTCTTCTTTTTGTGTAGGTTTTAATATAGGTTTTTCCAAAAAATAATCTATCATTCGTGCTTTCTTTTTGTGTAGGTTTTAATATAGGTTTTTCCAAAGAATAGTCTATCATTAATAGTCGTTGCCTCGAGTTTAATCCGCGTACCTTAACTCGTCGAGTTGTGATAAAGTGTTTACCGAAAGGAAATATATTGAAGTATAAGTGGGTATTTTTCTATAAAAGAAAGCTTGCAGCAAATAATTCTACAAGCTTATGTAACGTATTACAAATCGACCATGCCTTGCAAAGATATCTCATTCGCACTCGGGCTCATTAAGCCGAAATCTGTTAAAATAAAAGACAGTACAGTGCTCTCTTCCTCATCACTTGGGTGAATTAGTATTGTTGTTTGTTGTTTACATTTATATTTGTGTAGAGGTGGGCGTAGACGAATGGGTATAGGACAAAGCTTGGTTATAATTGCAAATAGGCAATTACCGAGTGTTTACATACTTCCGGGTCCAGATGACTATTAAACACCTCGAATTTTATTTTTATTGTTTTATTGATGCATAGATGCATGTGTAACCTGAGAAAGGGACGCTGTATTTTTCTTACCCTTGTAAGGCTTTGTTTAATGAATTTTTTTGTCTTTGTATCAGTCTGCTTAATCCGAGGGGCAATTAGAATTGTTTGCCTGCGAACGTAGTTCTCTTTGTATGTAATAATACGTATATATTTTGTGCTTTATTAGCACTAAACAGTTGTGTAGGTGTATATTTCTCACCTATTTCTTGTTTATCGTTGCATTTACCTTATTATCACCTATGCAATTTTACTGTTATATTTTATATGTACCGTAATGTGCCTTATTGCTTTATTTGCTTATTTACTTAAAGACCGGCATGATTGGTTATATAGGTTTGGTATTACAATTTTTATTCTGATTTATTTATGACAAATTGTGGGCGTGATTACATTTTTTTTATTGTTTTTATGTGTAGCTAAACTTCTTTTTATTTAGTTAAAAATTATTATTAATTTTATTAAATACATAAATAAAAAGTTTACCTCGAGTAGGATTTGAACCTACGACCTGTACTTTGCTAGAGTACCGCGCTAACCAACTGCGCCATCAAGGTTTAAGCCCCAATCGATGTAAATTTTGTCTTTATGTATGTAGAACTAAATGTAATGAGATTACAATCAAATTACTTATATTAATGGAATGCGAACCTGCAATATCGTTATATATTTTTTTTTCTTAATGTATAATTTTGTACGCACCTTAACCTGATTTAATAGTGTTTTGTTATATTTAACCCTTTCATTGTTTTTTTTTGTGTTATTCGATACATTAATGTACTTGTACAATTACTTATTTATGAATAAAGTGGGTTTTCTTGGTGGTTTTTTCCCTCAATAGTACATTAACGGGTTGAATCATCCTTGCGCAAAGCTCGTTAATTTTAATTTGAGCAGTTTCATTATTTACCTGCTCCACATGATGCAACACTTAACCTCATCCAGACTATCTAATTCAAATAGCACAACGTACCCACCACTATACGGCCAATTCTTTTGATCAGATTTGAGGTCTGCGAGTAATTAAATATCAGACTTGTAAATAAATTCAAATGTTTTAATTATTGCCAAGAAAGGAAATGTAAGGCAAGCAATTAATTTAAGTAATAGTAACGTTATTGTCAGTAAAGTCAAGATAAATCACTGTGAAGATTAGTTTTTTTCATTTTTTTCCTTTGGGTGGCGCCCGAATCCGTTTTTCAACCTACTGGAAAGACAACCGACATTCGCAGCCCGTCCAGGAGTGGTCATAAATATTCATTATTACTTATAATTTTCTTTAAATAAAATATTTCCAAGCAAGGTTTAATTTCTGTGTTGGACTTCGTTGAGAGCAAGCTTCACTTGCCACCACCGAAACCCGTTACATAACTTAGCGATTGTTTTGTACTTAGATTTGCATTATTGCGAATCAGTTCAAATTACACTTTTCAAGAGAGGGTACCTGTGGGACGCTACAATATCAGGACATATAATTCCACAAGCTTCAGTTATGCGTTATTTACTATAGTCTCCATCAGAAAACGGTTTATTACTTTTTGCAATTATATGAGCAACAACAGAACTTGCCTCTACAGCTGCTTCTTGCTCCTTAGTTTGCAGTATAAACACATATTGTTGTCTAGCTAAATTTCGAATCAATCCATCAGGTGTTTTCTTTCTTGCTTCCGGAGTTAAATTGGCGCTATATTCGGAATGTTTGGTACTGAAGTGTTGTTTAATGTTATACTCTTTTAGCACTGTCCCGGCAAATGAGACATATAGCCTTATTATTTACATTAGCAAAAAAAACTGTATTCCACTCTTTATCGAACACACGATTCTACTGCTCAATTTTTCGTCTTTTATGCATTTTTAAAAAGGTCGTAAATACTGTTATTAACGGATTATCATTAGGTACTGATACCAAGACGATCACCGAAGTAAATCCATAAAAACAAAGTTTAGTTTTTCTAGAAGGGTGCTAAAAAGTAAAAAAGTAAAGGTTTTTCTGAAATACGATTGTAGGCCTGCTGTATTGTAACGTAATTAAATTTGGTTAAATTTGTTTCATAATTGTAATGTTTTCATTGTTACCTACTCTTCGTCAATAGACGGTGTTTTGAAATGTCATTTTCGAGACGTGTTATAATAAAATTTTCCACTGATGGTTTGTTAATTAATAAGTATTGTTAATAAATCCAAAATCATTCTTTAATAATGAGTTATTTGTCACTGTATCTGTCTAATTGGATTGATTGGTAGAAATCGAATATGTACTAATATGTTGTTAAATGTAAATTTTTTAGTTATTGTTTTTGTAATTATTATGAACACAGTCGACGGAATAACCTTGTAACTAACGTATATTAATTAGTGATTAATAATCTCAAAACATTAAGGCATTCGCTTACGCACACGTATTAAAATATCTTAATTATTAATTGCTAGTATTAATACACTACACAATACCTATTAATCTATTAAAGATTTATAGTTAATAATGTAAAATAACATCTAATATTAGCAGGGGCGCGCCAGGAGCATGCGGCGCCTGTGTCAAAATTTTTGATGGCGCCCCATTAATTAAAAACATTTGTATCAAAAACTAATATTATAAATATTTTGCATGCCTAGGTGATAAGAGCCCCAACAACTATAGGTTCGGACACTTTAATTTTTAATTCTCTAGTAGCATTTTTAAGTAATACGACATGAATAAAAGAATAATGAATAATTAATTTGAAATACTATAATTTTTAGGCTTATGTTTAGGGACACTTAAATGACTGTTTTTGTTATATTCTTAACGCATTGAAATAAAAAACTCACAAAGATTGATATAGTCTGTGTAAACTTTTTTATTTAAAATACAAAATTGCAAACACAAGAAAACAGATAAACAACAATAATAAATGAAAAATATAATATTTATAATATAAACATAATACATATTATACGGTAGGTAAATTAAATACAAACAATGTAAATAAGTCATTAAATAAATTTTACTTTTCTAGCTTTTAGCAAAGAAAAAGTTTGGATAATATCATGAATATCAAGTTTATCCAGTATGTCAGACTCAGTTGAAATTATTGCGAGATCTGATAATCTATTTAACGCCATTATGGAGCGTAAATAACTCTTTATGATTTTTAATTTCGAAAAAGACCGCTCTGCGGACGCAACTGACACAGGTAATGATAAAAGAATACGGAGTGCTACAGTAAAATTTGGAAAAACTCCTACTAAATCATTTGAATAAATATACTGAATTATTTGGGATATATCTTTTTTTGAATTCGTAATAAATACTTGACATTGTAAAATTTCTTCACATAAATCATCTGCGTCAATATCGGACTGATTTTCATGAGTTAATTTCGCTTGTAATTTTTTGCAGCAAGATAATAGGTACCTATTCTTTATTTTGTAAATTATCTAATGAATATAAAAATTGGAATGAATCCATATGTTCCTTTAATAAAGAAAATCTGTCTTGTAACGAAATTAAAGTTTGATCTATTATACAGAAATAAAAATTTACTTTGAATGAATTTTCAGGATTTACTATAGGTTCATAATCAAATTGAGTAGATTTTTTACGTCGTCTTAATGGCCTCGCACTACGAAATTCAGTTTCTATGTCAAACTTTTCTGCAATTAATTTGGAACTTTCAACAATTTCTGCAAAACTAGCATCAGATCGATAATTAGTTAAAAATGTATTTAGTTTGTTTAATGCATCCAAAGCAAGTTGCAAATTTGTAATTTGAGATTGAAGCATTTTACTCACAAAATTTACTTGATTTAAAATATCATACCACACTTTAACGGAGCAAATAAATGTAAATGTAGAAATTTTTTCTCCCAGACATCAAAAACTTCTGGTAAATATTTATAGAGAGGCTTTATGGCATCGATTCTACTTGACCAGCGTGTTTCGGATAAGGGCTTTAAAGTTAAATTAGTAACATGCTTGATTAAGATATCCCATGGATTAATAGACGCTGAGAAAAATTTGTATAATTCTTGTATTATATTAAAAAAATTTATTGTTTCATGGTTGATATTAGCGGCATCATTTACAATTAGATTCAGGCTGAGATTCGCACAAGGAACATAAAAAGCTCGCGGGTTCAAATCTAAAATTTTTTTTGTAGTCCACTATTTTTGCCGCGCATGTTAGAGCCATTGTCATAACCTTGGCCTCTTATATTATTTATGTCTAAATTAATGAGAAATGTTGTTAATCCAGCCCCTGTAACATCTAAAATTGGATAAAATGCTAAAAAATGTTCATTTATTTCAGTCGATCCTAATGCTAAATTGAAATGAAAGAATCGAATTATTACACTTATTTGCTCAATATGAGAAACACCCGGAGTGCAATCTAATATTATTGAAAAATATTTATTTTGTCGACATAAATTTATAACATGATTTTTAATATTAAAAGCCATTAAGGAAAGTATTTCATTTTGGATTTTGTCTCCTAGATATGTTGGCATTTTGTGAAATTCAGAATCGCTATTTATACGTCGTGTGTGTTCCGATATAATAGGATCAAACTTTTCTAGCATTTCAATACATTTTAAAAAATTACCATTGTTGCGATTGTAAAGATTATTGCTTTTGCCTCGAAGTGCTAAATTTTTACATAAAAATCGAATTACATAAATTATTCGCTTTATTACTTCATACCATCGTTTACTTTCAATGTCTAATATTGTTTGCTGTAAATAATCAACAGTAGTTTTATTTTTGAACGATAGAAGCAACTCTTGTCCATTTTTTGTGTTAGTAAAGTGAGTGGAAGTTTTTTCATGGCGGTTCAGGTACATTGCTATATGATGCCAGTCATTAAATCCCTGAATAAATCTATTTTTCTGAGAAGGTTCGAATAGTTTACTACAAAAGCAATAAACATTATTTTTCGTAATTGAGTAATCAACCAATTTCTATTACATTCTTCACCATTTTTTAAGTTTCTCTTATACTAACTTTCAGAAAATTTTCGACCCAACAATTCGCGCGGAAAATTAAAGTTTTTTATTTGTTTAGGACCCATTTTTATAATAGCTTGCCTAGATATGTGAGATATTGGTTCCGGCCAAAGCCTTGGGTCATCAAATGCACATTTATTTATTGTATCTGTACCTATCTCTTCAGTATAGTCCCCAGATCCAAAAAACAGGGGTAATTTCTTCAACGATTTGATTATCTTCACTGGGAGTTGCTCCTGGCTGACTTTGTATTTTGAATTCATCTACACTGCAATCGGGTACTGATTCCTGAATTGAATCTGGCGGATAATCTTGGTCAGTTCTGGTCGTTTGTTTCGTAAAATACTGTGTTAATCTTGAAGCATTTTTCTCTTGTTCTTCTTAGCGTCTTTTTTTATTAATTAAATTTTGATGCCCGGAGAGTTTCTTTTCTTTCTTTCTTGAGACATCTAAATAAAATATTCAATAAATTATAAATGTAATTATTCTATTACCAAAAGTCTTGTTTGCGTTATTTGCTTTAGTTTTGCTTTAATTATAGGAAAGTATGAAGTAACATTTTCGAATAATTTCGCTTTTATTACTTTTTTTTTCTAGATTTTGCAAACATGATCGCTACCCCTATTGGGAAATGCGTATTGTTATGTATGTATGTTTATTTTAAATGCAAAATAGCTTACCTTTAATCTTTTATGTTCTTGATATTCTTAAATTCACATTCACTCACAAATATTTTAAAAATACAAGGTCCATAAATTCTACACTAGTGCAGTACTGCTTGCTGAAGGAGAATGAAGCAAATAATATGTTTGTTCAATCATAGAAGTAATGCATGTTTTAACAAGACTAAACGAGTTAGAACGCTTGCGTTTCATTTTGTAAATTCGTGCGTGGACAAACTTCCGCCGCCGCGTCGCCACGCGCTCCCGCCCCCGCGGCTATATATCCATCGGCGATTTAATATGAAGAGTCTACTGTATACATGATATTAACACGACTGTACGAACTATTCATGTTAGAACAAGAATAATTACTGAGATCATAAATAAGTTATAATAAAATAAGGCGATATTGAATTATTTTAATCGCAACCTATAACGAATTTTGAATTTATATACATTTTGGCCTCCTGGCGCCTGTGTTCGCTGACACATTCGACACGTGGACGGCGCGCCCCTATTAGGCTTTCAAATACATGGAAATAGGTAATTGTTATAGCAGACTTATTCTTTCCGTTTTCATATTTTCTAAATTTGTTGACACTCTCATTAATATTAAAATTTTCATTCTTTGCTATGGCTGCAATTGCTAAAGGAGCGTATAAGACTTGTATAATTTATATTAAAACGGACGATTTAAAAATCCCAAAGATAAGAATTTGTAAAATAGATAATAGTTTCTTATATAGAGTGGACCAAAAGTCTGGAAACGCCCAATTACCTCGTATATTGTTAGTCTGAATTGTACAAAATTTAGAATACCCTATTTTGGGATACGGAGATTCCAAATTTGACATTTGCAATGTTGCCAGATTTGCAGATATTATTAGCCACTTTGGTTTTGTAAATACATCACCCCGTATATTCACTCGTTATTGCAATCTCCTCTTCAATACGAGTTCAATAATATGTGTCAACTTCTGGCGTTTGGCAACGCCTAATTGTCTCAATAATTTTTTTAATACAAACTATTTTCAGCTACATTAAAACAACATTTTTATATAATGATTACTTAATCAAGTGTTCAAAATGTGCTCCATTTGTGAGTTGACAATACCTTTAATCGATGGTAGAATGCGTCTACCACATTTCTCCATGATTGTCTAGAAATTAATCGAGATTCATCGATAACTCATCGCCTTAGCTCTGCAAGACTTGCTGGTTTGGTTTTGTAAACTGAATTTTTCAAGTATCCCCAATTAAAATAATCTTTAGGATTGAAATCAGGTGAATGTGGAGACCATTCAATACTATCTTGTTTACCAATCCATCGTCCTGGAAATATCTCATCTAAATAACGCCGAACATTTACACCAAAATGAGCTGGAGCTCCATCCTGCTGAAACCATATCTGATTAAAATTGGCTCCAAACAAGTTTCTCAGTGTAGGTACAATTTCATTTCTAAGTATGATTTACTTCAATAAAGAACGGCCCAATTAACTGAGTGCCCATTACACCTGACCATACATTTAATTTTTGTCGTCTTTGAGTATGGTTTTCACGAATCCTGTGTGGATTTAGGTCATTCCAGTACCTTAAATTATGTCAATTTACACTCCCACACAGTGTACAGGTTGCTTCGTCGGAAAACCATATGTTGTTAACGAAATTTCAGTCATTTTAATTTTATCCATAATTACCTCAATAAACTCTAATCTACGCTCGAAGTCATCTTCACTTAATTCTTGTAATAAATAATTTTGTTAGGTTGGAATTTATTCTTATGTAATACATGTAAGACTGAAGAATTACCTATATCATATAATTGTGCAACCTTGCGTGAGGATGTATCTGGATCTTCAACGAAACTCTGCATTATATCTAAAGTTTTGTTGTCATTTATGACTGTTTTTGGTCTACCTAATCCTTATATATCTTTTACTTCTCCAGAGTTCTCAAAGCGCTTTACAGTATTTGTACCGTCACCTTATAGATACGAGAACGGTTTGGGAAAGTATCGTTGAACAAGTTGGCTACTTCACTATAAGATCTTTTTCTGTCGCCGTACCTTCCCATTAGACCTTCTAGACTACATAATATCGTTGAACTCGTATTGAAGTGGAGATTCCAGTAATGGCCGCAAAAAACCAAAGTGACTAATAATATAAGAGAAACGGCAAATTTGGCAACATTGCAAATGTCAAATCTGGAATCTCCGTATCCCAAAATAGGCTTATCCCAAATTTTATACAATTCGGACTAGCAATTTACGAGATAATTGGGCGTTTCCAGACTTTTGGTCCACTCCGTATATAAATCTCTTAATGTTTAATCGTATGGTAAGAACATAGTTAAAACGGTCAAACAAAAAAGATTGAGGTTGTATATTTCCAAACTTTCCGGTTGGTAATCCAATTACAGAAATTTAAGATATCTATAATGAAAATCGCAAAAATCCAATTAATGTTCATGGATCTTTAACTAAGCGCATCGAATGCTCCCTCCCATATTGTGTAGAATGATTCAGATTCGAAAATATTTAATATTTAATATTTCCAGAATTTCATGTTTCATAATAAAAAACACTAACAGGTTAACAGTAGTACATGTAACATTTAAATCAAAGTGTAAAATTAATGAATAAAAATTGAAAATTTTAATCAGCAGTAATTACAAAATATCTTTATAGTTTCTTTTTTCAACAATCATTAAGATAACTATGTTATGCAAAGTAAGGAATTCGCAAATGATGTGACCAAACTAGTTAATTTTACACAATTTCATTTCGAAATCTAAACTTAAACGTGCATTTACTATAAATAAAGCTAATTTCTCTGAATTAATTCTATAAATGTTGCAACGATTTATAAGTTATAGATTAGTCGCAAATCCGGTATTAAAAGTAGACACGCATGCTTTATTTGCATATTATTCCAATATTCGAATTTGAGATGACAAAACAGTTAAATACTGTTTCCTGCATCCTTTCATTCAAATCTTATTGCAGTTTTCTTTTTACTTAATAGTTAACCAGTCACGTATGTAATGTTTTTATTAGTATAAAAAATCTTGTGTGTCACCACACTACGTTCCTGTCAAACTGCAGACTATGCAATACAAATTTTTTAATATGTTAATTATTTATTATCTACATAAGAATCATTAATACAAATTTGTTAGATTTTTATTTCTTTTACAACTTTTATATACGATAATTTTAGATACAGTTTAAAAAAAATGGTAAATTTCATATGATCTTTATAAATATTTTAATGCCCCTGTATTATACAGGGTGGCACTTAGGAACGAGCTATTTTGAATCAACAGTAATGCAACTTGAACTGAGTTTTATTTATAATTTATACATGCAGTTCAGAAAGCTAAAACCATGCCATTAAATGAAGCTCTGCACAGCAGTCATCTTTTGAAGATAACATCCTGTAAACTGCGTCCTTCACTGCGTACATATTCTTGCAGTCGTGAGCGGAAGTTCAACGTAACTCTCTGCAACCCTCAATGTCGATTCATGCAATCTTATAACGAATCCTAGTTCATTTCTGGCGTGAGGACGACCACCACACGCTATCCTTTAAAAAACCACATAAAAAGAAATCACAAATTGATAAATCAGGTGATCTGGCAGGCCGATGCTTGTTGCTGTTCCTCGAGATGAGAGGACGTCGTCAGACATCCAGACGTTGTTTAGGAACATTTC
Organism: Vesta saturnalis; assembly: GCA_036346205.1. NCBI lineage: Eukaryota > Metazoa > Arthropoda > Insecta > Coleoptera > Lampyridae > Vesta > Vesta saturnalis. Next base: position 2,760,528 of record JARFJB010000091.1, read on the forward strand.
ATCTTCTTCACATTTTGCTAGGGAATTTTTAGCGAAAGTTAATCAATTGTTGGCATCACAGGCTTGCAATTGTTGAACGATCTGAAGCTTATATGGATGCAATTTGAGATCCGACAACAATATTCTGCCGAGAGTGCGACGAGACAAACCTAATGACAGCATGCCGCTGTGCAGAACGCTGGATGGCGGCGTTGACTGTTTGGATTGTCTCTGGCATTCTAACAGTTCTTATTTAAGGCAGATCCTGCTGTTTCAAATTTTCTAACCCATGTCTTCACAGCGTGGGCTGAAGGAACCGGATCATGACGCCCAAGTTGGAAACGACGCCGAAGCAAAATGGCGGTATCACAGTACTAACAACATGAAGTATGACTTTGTACTAATCGATTCAAAATCGCCGGTTCCCAAGCGCCACATGTACCTACCTAGGCTCTATGATTTGTATTAAATCTCTTCAGTAGTTTCTTAAGAAAACCTGTAACACTGGTTTCTAGCATGAGGCAACAAACTTCCCGATATGCAGGTTCCCAGTTTACATAATACGTTGCATCTATATGCATCGTGGGGTTAAGGGTGGTGCGGTGAGGATACGATCGGAATAAATAGAGTTAGGTTTCTCAGTAACGGGGATCGAACTCATTATGTCCCTGATGCTAAAAACATTGTTACCACAGGTCCAAGTAGCTCGGTTCGAATTCTAAAGTTTTGCGTTGGTCAATTAAGTGCATTCTTAGAAACCATGTAATAAATATGAGTTCACACACAGTCAGATACTTCCAAATGCTCCAAAACGCAAAGATAAGTGTAAATCTTCTCGAAATTCGTTTTGGTTCTAAAATTATATTGAAGCATAATACGTTACTTACATACATTCGATGTTCGGAAAGTAAAAATAAAAAATTAGTCGTGATTCATTTCATATTTAAAACCTCTTGGTGATAATAAGTTGTGTATTGCAAGCAGTCGAGCAATGTTAATAGTTATTTACATATGAGTACCGTAAATCACTATTTATGTTAACTAAGATGTTTTGTTACGAGTAATGTAAACTGATTTAACATACAAATAATGTAAAACATTTTATTTCAAATCTTTCTATGTTTAATGTTTACTCTCCGACTGGGGATTATTGTATACAATGTATGTACACAGGAAAGTCTGAAGTTCCATTTGGAAATTTTGATGTATTTACACTTGACAGTATTTCGTACTAAAAGAGGCTGATTTCGCGATTCTTTGGTGTCTCCATGGTAACTGTATAAAAAGTAATTTGACCTTCACCAACTATTAACGTCGTGTGAATGACGTACAATTTTAAAATTTGCGCATGTCCATTTTAAGCAAGTGTAAGTTTATTTAAATGCTTTGAGTAAATATCTTCTGTGAACAGAAATCGACTGCTATCTCCTGTGGCGCTATATGTCTTCACGTTATTTCACTAACATTTGTCACATTTGAATCAAATTTATAGAGGTGAAATGCAATAAATTAAAAACTACACGGTAGGTTTTTTTCACTAAAAAGTAGAATGATACTCATTTTGTATAAAATAGCATTGTCGGTTTATTTTAATTTAAGTTATTTAATTTGTCAAAATATACACATCTGTGAAATTGTATGACAGCAACCAGCATTATAAACTATTTAAATAGAGAAAAGTACGAATGAACTATATTATAACTTTTAATCCCATGAGTGAAGGTTGTTGTCTGGGCATTTTTTGAGGGTAAAACTCGAAAATTTATAAAAAGTTGTATGAATCAAAGTTTATTTCTCACATTGAACTGTCTTGCCAACAGTATAGAATTTTCGAATTGAATGCGACTATAACTCTAAACCTATAAATTTAGGCTGCGAAAATACACCATAATCTGCCTTTGTGTTGAATTATTCCTGATAAATGTAATGTAATGGTTGCGGTACTCAAAACCGAATGGTTTTATTAGGTGTTTCAGGATGAGGTGTTAATACGCTCTAATACAGTTCACATTTTTTTGTATAAAATAAAACCTTCATTAACATTAAGAAATCCTTTTGTGTAGATTTGTTGACTTAACCGGAAGGTAAATAGTTGATGTTATACATTGTTGTTCTATTCTTAGCGGATTACAGCTTATCTTATTTTTTATTGATTTTATTGATTTAAGGTCGTTTGTAACGCTTTAGTAGCAAATAAAGATTTTAATAATCCATATTTGACTGCCTCAGTGGCGGAAAGGTTAGAGTGCTTGCCTTTCATTCGAACGGCGCCGAGATAGCCGTTTTTCTAAAATGGAGAAAAACTAAAGCATTTATTCTTTTTCAGTTAGGAAGTAAAACTGTAGGTTACGTGGCAATAAGGTGTTTGACATGTTAAATATCCAATACTAAAGGTGGAATTCCTTTAATAGGGCAAAATTCTAGTGATAGGTAGTGCTAATAACCATTAGTAGTTGATTCGCATAGAGATGTCTGACATTTACGTGTGTCTAGATTTCGGCCCATAAATACAAATACAAATCTGTAGTTGAATAGAACTCATACAGGCGAGCAAATACAGATTTTACCAACCTATATTCAAAACTATGAAAGTTGACATATCTACTTTTTTTATTTGCCCCCTAGATTTAGGAGTTATTTTTACAAAGTTGGTATAATATTTTTCACTAACGTCAAATTTGATTAATTTATTTTCACATGATTGATGTATGTTACCTTTTTTTAAAGTATAAAATTGAGGATTTTTTTATATTTATATCAAATTATTTTGTGAAATTTAACGAAAATCTTTATTTCGATTGTAGGACACCCCAGAATAAATTTATGGGTAAGTTATAATACGGCGGAACCCTACTTCTTCACTCAAAATTCAATAGGCCCCTTCTATTATTATATAGTGATCCGTGCGTACTATTCATTTCAATTAAATGTTAAATTAATTTTGACATATAATCAGATTTGAGGTTAGTGAGAACTGTCTAATACCAGCATACTTTTGATGTAATAATAAAACACCTAAATGTAGGGGAAAAATAAAAAAAATAGATTACACCTATAGGGTGACGATTGGAATTTACTTTTTTTAAACTTTAAACATAAATACTCAAAATAGGAAAATTAATAAGAAACTCGTTTCATAAGGCGCTTTATCAAGCTACGTTCTTAATGTACTAAATATGTTTCATTTTAATAGATAAGAAAATGATCTATATCATATCATATAATTTGAATTTTCACCCTCCTATCTACTTCCCACCTTTGAATTAGTTTTCTCTACCCTACACCCATTTCGGCGCCATATTCTTATCGTAATTTTTACTACAGGGCATGTTTATCTATACTATTTAATGTAAGATTTAATCTCAACGGATTAAAAGTGACAATACGCAAAATCTAGGACAAACGACAAATGAAATTTAATTATTAATAGTTACGTTATATGGGGGATTCTTACAATTAACGAAATCACGCAAACAATTAAACTCGTCCAACCTCCAGAATATGGATGCGCCTAAAGTAATGGCCTGTGTAGTCGGGCAAATCTAGGAATTGTTTACCGCACTGAAGAACCAAAACCCTTTGTGTCCATTTTTTGTGGGTAAACAAACTTTCTAAATAATTGGACATAATCAATTTGTTTAGTTTCTACTTTTTTTAACAAATAAATCAGTTTTGGTTAGGACATTAACCAAAAAAGGAACCTAACTATTAAACATCATAAATCGCTAATTGCATTAATTAATTGCTTCTACATGCACCAGCACTCTCTACATAAGTGCAACCTGGAATACGTAATACATTAAAAACTATGAAATTACTCTGTTTTATCATTAAGAACTAACTATTGGTTGATGGGTTTGTTCAAAGGAAAGTATGGTTTTGTATAGTTACGTTATGGTTTACGATGATCAGTAATATCGCCTTCAATGTTGAAAACCACGACTAATGGACACGTATGTTCTTATACTTTTTGTATGCCAATATGAAAGTGAGATTTTTTATTATTTCACTTGCAACCATATTAACGTGATACGTTATTCCTATCCTTGAATTTTATTTTTGAAAGTTCTAGGTTTTTGTGTTCAGTAACAAAAGTAGTTTGAAAAGAAACGTATTATCACTGAAGTAATGCACACGTTAACCTTTTGTGTTGTTTTTGGCCTTAAATAGAACGTCTTGTAAGAAATAACCAAATTTTGCTTGAAATACATCTAATATACTTAATATACTTAATCTTAGTGAAAAGGTGAGTTCCAAACTGCACAAATAAATTACTTCAGGTCATAAGCTATCCAATAAAAAAATCGGGTCAATTGCTCTTTCTGGAAAAAAACTAGTTCAACCCCGAAAATTATGCTAACTATTAAAATCTCTAGCGTAGAAGAACACACTCCCTTCCAACCTACAAAATAGAAATTAATGGAAACAAATTATTTTTAATCACATTTTTTAAGCAACGTCTTTTATAAGTTAAATACGAAAATAGGCAACATTGTAAAAAAAATATTAATCCACTTCAAACCGACGTATAAAACTTCATGTCAGATAGAGGTTAATAGACATCTAGATACTAACTTAAGGAAATTCCAAAGCCGCCCGTTTCTATAAAAATATCGATAATACAGTTTAAGCATTTTAAAAAGTATGTCTGCACTTTTTCTATAAAATTAATCATTATTAAGATATTGAAACAATTTGAACTCTTAAACTCTACCTTAGGAATCTTTTTGCCACTAAACTGAACTTCGTATCAAAAAATTGCATAGAACATTACTAATCCATATAATTAAAGTCTATAGATTGGTATTTTTATATCCTTGAAATATACAACTGTTTCAGAAATATTTGATAAAAATCAAAAACACACTCTCAGACACACACACACACACACACAACACAACCGGCACACGAACACACCACACACACACACACACGCACACACACACACGACACACACACGACACACACACACGCACACACACACACACGAACACACGCACACGCACATACGCACACACCGCACACACACCACACGCACACACACACACACGCACACGACACACACGACACACGACACACGACACACACACACACACACACACACACACACACACACACACACACACACACGCACACACGCACACGACACACACACACACACACACACACACACACGCACAACACGACACACACACGCACACACACACACCACACACACACACACGCACACACGCACACACGCACACACGCACACACGCACACACGCACACACGCAGGCATGCACGCACGCAAGCATGCACACACACTCACATACACATGCACACACGCACCACACGCAACCCCCACACACACACACACACACACACACACACACACACACTCGCTCACACATCATGGCCGAACTTGGCGTAACTTAAACGTTGTAAAATGAGTTAATATGTTAATTTAGCGATAGTGAATAAATAAACTGATAGCTGTTACTAGATTCTTAAGTGTTTATTTTGTGTATTTGGTATTAGTAAAATACTCACTATATGTTAATTTACGAATGAATTAATAATTGTTAAGTAACATGTACGTCTCTTTCTGGTAGTCGAATGAATATTTCGAAAACAATTCTCATTCGTCGTACAGTGGTTATGTTTCAGCAAACTTATCTTAAATCAAAATATAATCCAAATTCCGTTACTTTCAGTCGGCTCGAACATAGTTATTATACCATACATTGATAGCGAACGAAAATTTTACCATGTATTGTCGCTTTTTCTTAAAATAATTTTTGGGAACCAAACTACGAAAATTCTAGGCCCTAGTCTTCCGAAGGAATTTTTTTAATTAGGTCATACCAAAAGTTTAGAATAAATTATTTTTTATTAGGTACAGGTACGTTTAATGCACATCTTTAAGCTGATTATGAATGTAAAAATTTGTAAATAATATTAAATTGGAAAAGGACAACACAAAGCAGTATTTCTTCGATTTTACTGCCGAGTTACTAGGAATTCGAATAGATATTTATATAAATTCATTTAAAAGCTCGAGGGGGTGTTTAATACAAAAATTGATGTGTGCAGTTAATAATAGACGCGTAACAATCGTCACTCTTCATATACTTTAAAGATAGATGGTAATTGTTCTTGCCGAAGGGTATCTATTAATATCTTCATATGTACTTAAAGTTGAACGTGTTAGCAAGTACATCTATTATTTAAATCAAGTAACCTTATACCTTGACCTTATATCAGAATATACTGGCTTAAAATACTCGGAAAATAACACCAATGTCATTGGTTAATTTAATTCTATGTCATTAAAGCTTTGTTAAACTTTTTAGCGCTGAAGAAAACGATTTAGGATTTATTAGTGTTCAAATGTTGCTTTAGCCTCTATTTGTAATACAGAACTGTTTAAATATTATATTATAATGGACCTGAAAGAATTCTCTATATTATGTAAAGTTATCGTCCTCAGTAAATGGTAGCAGCTTTAAGAATTAATTGAAATGTCAAAATAAATTTGTGAAATATGAAAACGTAAATGTAACACTGCTATTAATAACAGTTTGATAAACGTATAAACCGAATCTAATTTTATTTTAGTAAAAAATTTTAATTCTTTAATCAATTATATATTATTAATTTGCCTGGAATCTGACAAATCAAAACACCCAATAACGGACAAAGGTTAACAATGAAAAATATAATCAAAGCACAAATTTAACAAAATTTAATCAAATTATGATTAAGTGTAAAGTTGTGAAAAACTTTAATTTGAAATTGATAAAAGCATGACAAATAAAAACTTGACATACCAATTAAAGATCTAATCAAATCTAGCAAGGAAATAGTTTTTGATTATTGTACACTGAAAACACAATGTGTAAGTTTAATATGGTTTTAATTTTAACTATATATGTTAAATTATTGTAGTCTTGTGGTAGCAACATATTTATAATTTCCAATGTTGACAATCCTATTAAATCTTTATCTTTTGATGCTGCGAATGAAGTTAGATATAAAACTGTTAACATATTACGTATAGTAAAATCTGCAAAGGGTAAAAATGAAAATATAATCAAGATAAGGCAACTGTTATTATTGGTATGAGCGAAAACATTATAGTGGAAGAATTGTTGGAACCACGAACTTATCGTGAAATTCCAAAAGAACCTACAAAAAAGTTTCTTTTGAAAACCAAAGAACTTATTAAATTATCTTCTCTTCCTGAAGAAATATAGAAAAGAAACTAACTATAAAGCTCTTCCACCCCATTATGTTAAACATTCAGCCGATTTGTTGTTAGGTTTGACTAATTTTTAATTGGTATGTAAAGTTACGTATGACACTTTACATTATCATTTTTCCTCTGTTAAAGGTGATTTGTTAACTTCAAGATAGTTCAATAATATTTATAAAAATATAAGTATTTTGATTCTATGTCATAATCGTGAAAGTTTACATTTTCATATAAGGTTTTGTTTGTTTGGCTTATTATACTACAACTAATTTGGTGGACCTAGAATACCACTTTTGGCATTAACAGATTCGTTTTCCCTACGTTTGGTATTCTCCACTCGTTATTATTCCACGTAAGTTCCGTGGTATATATTTTGTAGATTCAACTAGCCACAATATCAGTGCCTGCTTGTCCAAATAGTTACAACGGGGCGGAGGAATGCAGCCGTTGGATTAGATTTTCTACCACATTTTCTTATCAGTAGGAGTTATGCTACTGTGCTGGAAAATCATACCAAACTTTGTACTTAATACCTGTATAGCCCCAATACTCTGCTACGAGGTAAAAACCTTTAAAATAGTAATGTTTGTGTTACGGCCAAACATAGAGTAGTGGCATACATGGTATGAGTTGTAGAATTCGATTACAAAAGTCTCTCAAAATAAGTCCTAAACTACAAACTTTGTCTGTTTCTCCCGTCGTATTTGATCATCACCTCCCACACTATACAACATGTGAGGGATGTATTACGTATGTGAACTGATATTAAGTATCCCACATCCATGTCAAAGACCTACATGCCGAATGCCCTATTGTGATAAAACCACAAAACTGGTATTTGTTTCTGTATTTATACAGTTGTAACAATTGCGATGCTTCCTATCTCATTTTCGCCATCTAGCTGTACTAGGTCTTAATCAGATGGTACCAGATTAATTAATTCATTAATTAATGCCATTCAAAGATCCTTCTATCTGAAACAGCAAATCTTTATCACATTTATTATAATAGGGAGTTCACATGTTTTTATTGCCTAGAATACGATCAATATTCCTCAGTTGCAAAGTGCTTAGTAATTAGAGGCCGTGAACTCCAAAGCATCCATCAGAGAGAGTGTTTAAAGATCTATAAATTTCGCTACATCCAAATTTTATGCATTAGCAAAACCAGGCTCATTGCTAGATATGTCCTTCATTTTGACAACGTCTACTCATACGTAGAATATAACTACATAAACCGTACCAGATCACAGCCCTCATAGTCAACAACATACCTCTATTACGAAGTACTCCAAATAAACTAGAGAAGTTCCATAATATAACCAATAGTAAATTCCAATCAAACGGTCTGCTAAGCGATTAAAAGTCCACATTTTTACAACGTAACGAAAAGATATATCCAGAACATAATGTTTTCACATTATATTAATTGTAAAACAGTTAAAAACAACACGAAATTAAAAACCGCATGGAATTTCAATGCAAATTATATGTACAATTATTATAGAACAAGAAAGGCTCTTTATTAAAAGGAAATGCTAAGACTGTTCTTACAACTTTAGTTGAACTTATGTGCAAATCCTAGTACTTACGACTTACTGCAAACTTTTAAATACAATTAGACATGGGTTATGTTGTATGCAAGAAGAGTCTTCTTGGTTGACTAAATTGAATAAGTGGTAATAAATTATTGCATATGTGCACTATGCATTGTGAGTATTTATTTATACGCTAGGGTGGAATATTACACATATGAAAATGAAAGTGTTCACGATGTATATTTTTAATCAATATACTTAGGCTTTTATACGATAATCGTGCACAAACTTGATACATCTTAACAGCATCTCCAAACAATTTAATAAATATGTAAACACGGATATTTTAATAAAAATGGTAAACAAAAGTACTAATTCATAATTGTAAAAATTATAATATCCATCCCATGATCTTAACTCAGCGGATTATTGGCTGTGGGGTTACTTAAAAAAATGGTGTTTCGAACACGATCAAGAACGCTGTATGAATTAAAAGATTCTATTATGGAGCAAATCGCTGCAACTCAACCAGAAACGCTGAATAATGCTGTGTATAATTTGGAGAAATTGTTGATGATTGTAAAGCAGAAATATGGATGATATATCGAACGTTTCATTAACCCCTATTGGACATAAGAAATTCCATTATTTAACCAATCGAATTTCTTTTATATTTTGTTGTTAATTGTTGTTGTTAATGATAATATAGTACAATAAGACTTGAACTTTGGTAGCTGACAGAGAATGGCACACCCATGATAGATTTGAAAATACAGTCATTGCTAACATAGTAATACAGTCTTAAAGCTTAAGATCTGAGCCATTCGTATTTACAACAGAAAATGACCGATATTCTTTGCCGAATACTATACTTAGTTTTGTTAGCATTAAATTTAACTAGATTATTATTGGCCATTTCAGCTTTAGTATTTGAAATTGGGATAGAAAGTGAGTTAGTAGTATGAATTGACTGATAAGCTACAATGAAGAGTCCTGCAGTCTGCAAAACAATGGATCTGGTCAGTTGTTGACGAAATGAGATCACGTTGAAGGACTATGCTAAAATCAAATCATATATTGGTGGAGTTTGTTACATTCAAGGAAAGAAAGTAGTTGCTGGTTGATCATTTTTTCCATGACATTAGACAAAATTGAAGTGATGGCTATTGATAGGTAGTTAGAGGGATCGGTCTCGGCAGGTTTTTGGAAATAGGTTCAATATTTTGCTAAATTTCATGATGAAAGAAATTCCTCTGATGACATAGAGATCGATTAGAGCTTAGATAGGACAGGTACTAGTTTATTTTTCAAACGTATCGCATCAGCACCAGCGCTATTGAACGAGAATGATCTATACGACTTTGGTTTTTGGAAATGTGTAACTCCGTTCCCATGAAAACGACTACCGACACTGAAAGAGCAATTTCGGTAGACGAGGACGTATTACAACGCTAAAGAAATTTCACAGATCACTCCATTAAGCTGAGTTAGAACACCATACGTTTCTATCAGTGTAGTGAACAACAGAAAAATTGAGGACAGTAGAAGTTATTCCTGTTATATAATGGTCAGATAAAGATAAAGAGGAAAGAACTGATACAACTATATATATATATATATATATATATATATATATATATATATATATATACAGGATGTGTTTTTTCATTTTAAGCATTGGCATCTCGGAACCTACAAGAGATTCGGTTAAATGCAGTTTCATGCATCTAAATTAACGACACTTTTAGTTGTTGGAAAAAGTTCATGCCTTACTAGATATTTCAAAAAAACTAAAATTTTCCATTTTATTTAATTCTAAATAACTCTGTTATTATCGATTTGAGAAAAAAATGTAGAAGAAAAATGGTAGTTTTTTATTTTTTATCTACTGGCGTCACCACTTTTGTTCTATCTCTGGTTATTCCAAAGTTATGATATAAACTTTTTTTTTTGAATGGAAGGTATAGTAGACTGTGCCTTTAACAAATGTGCATTTTTTTAAGCTTTGTAACGTTATTAGACATGATGTATTTATTTGGAAAAATAACAAAGTTATAACGATTTTATCATTGATTTACAGTTGGTCATGTAAAAATTAATTAATTATTATGGTTTTTGGCAGTTTTACACCCTTGCCATAATAAACACCGTTTTTTTTTGAGCGAAAACAAGTTTAGTGATTTTTCTTTTAAATGTTGTAGAATCGTTATTCTTAGGAATACAACAAAATGACACGCATAAACATTTTAGACATTTTAATGCATAACATGTACATATTAATTTCCTGCTCGCTTGAGTTAGAACAAACTTAGATTTCTTTAAGTTGGCTTTGACATTTTTAAAAAGAACACATTTTTCTCTTTATAACGATACAGGACTATTACATTATTGAGAGTAGCAAAACCAGAATGTACCGGTTAAGTTAGTTACTCAGTTTATTATAACATTTCCCCTAAAAATTAGCGCCTCAAATAGAACAAGAACGCAAACAAACTAGGAATTATGAAGTTTAAATTTCGACATTGAAGTAATTGCCTGTAAAAAAAATTAATCTATCTCAGCAAATGTTCAAAATGTCCACCATTATTATTTACACACAAGCGGCATCTTTTCAAAATGTAATTTACAGCTGTCCGTATTTTCATACCATCTAAATTTCGAAAGGCATATATCACAGCATCACGTAGTTCTGCCTTTGTCGCATAAGTTCGCTGATAAACCAAATCCTTTGGAGTACCAAAAAGAAAAAATCTAAAAGTGAAAAATCTGACGATCTTGGTGCCCAAGGGACAGGCCCGTTCTTACCTATCCAAGAATTTGGAAATAGTTGGTCTAGGTACCCTCTCACTTGCAGTTGGTTGTGCGGCGGAGCACCGTCGTGTTGAAATCTGCGTAAATTACGTCTTGTTATCCGACATATATTGAAATTCATTTTGTAGAAATTCAAGATAACACTGACCTGTCAAATTTTCGTCGTAAATAAAAGGTTCAACAATTCGCGATCCAATAATTCCGCACCAAACACTGAATCCAAATTTTCTTTGAGGCCGTCTTTCACGAAGTATCCTAGGATTTTCCTGCATCCACAAATATTCATTGCGCCTATTGAACATACCGCAGTTAGTAAATTTGGTTTCATTAGTCCACAAAATTTGATTTGAAAATCTGGATTCTGTTGAATTATATTAATGTACCAGTTACCAAACGCAATTCTTGCAGCTTGGTCTCCTGGATGCAGTGTCTGTCCTACTGATAGGTGATATGCGTGAAATTTGTGTTTCTTCAAAACTTTCTTGACTGTAGTTTGCGACACACCAACTTCAGCTTAAATTTGTCGGGTCGAAGTAGAAGGATCAGATTAACGTACGCCAATACATTTATTTCGATACCCTCATCCATGATGTTTTCATCCCTCTTGGGATTCGAAAGGGAACCAAACTGCCACAGGTTTCTACATAAATTGTTGAACGTCGGTATAGATGGTAGACGCCGATTTTCATACAATTGTTGGTACCGTTCGGCAGCAAGAACACTATTTTTATTACACACTATAAAATATTCGAACATATTAAGTTTGTCGCGATTCGAAAACATCTTTAATTTAATTTACGAAGTTACAAAACTGCCAAATTTCAACTAAAACAATGAGCACCAGTACTTTAATTTTTTTCATGGCACTCTCAATAATACGAAAATTCCTGCATCGCGTTTATTCATCAAAGTAAATGTAGCAAACCTTATATCGTTATATGAGAGAAATTTGTTCGTTTTAAAAATGTCAAAGCCAACTTAAAAAAAGATAAGTTTGTTTAAGTCAAGCGAACAGGAAATTAGTATAAACATGTTCGCAATAAAATGCCTAAAATTTTTATTCGTGTTGTATTCCTTATAATAACGATTCTACAACATTTAAAAGAAAAATCACTAAACTTTTTTTCGCTCATCAAAGTTTGAAACGAAAAAAAAACTGTATTTATTATGGCCCACTGTAAATCAATAATAAAATCGTTATAGCTTTGTTATTTTAAAAAATAAATACATCATGTTTTATATCGCTACAATGCTTAAAAATGCGCATCTGATAAAGGCACAGCCTACTATACCTTCCATTTAAAAAAACAAAACACAAACATAACTTTGGAGTAACAAGAGATAGAACAAAAGAGGCGATGCTAGTAGATAAGCAATAAATAAAACTCTACCATTTTTCCTCAAAATTTTTTTTCTGAAATCAATAATAATAGACTTTAGAATTAAATAAAATGCAAAATTTTAGTTTTTTTGAAATATCTAGTAAGCTATGAACTTTTTCCAACAACTAAGGTATATACACCAAATTTATCATTCACGTTATGTTTATGCTCTCCCAGCGAGTGCATGTATCTGTGTCTATGTCTGTGACTGCATGTGCGTGTATGTATGTGAGTAAATAGGTGAGTGAGTGAGTGAGAGTGAGTGAATGAGTGAGTGAGTGAGCGAGTGCGTGAGTGAGTGAATGAGTAGGTGAGTGAGTGAGTGAGTGAGTGTGAGTGTAAGTGAGTGAGTGAGTTATTGAGTGAATGAGGGAATTAAGACTTAGTGTGTGAGTGAGACAGTGGATAAGTGAATGATACAGTGAATGAGTGAGTGAGAGAGTGCGTGAGTGTGCGCGCGAGTGTGTGTTTTATCGTGGCTGCAGAGGCAAAACAAAATAAATTTACCATTTCCGAACAGCTCATAATTCAACCACGTTCTTGTTACCTTTCATACTGGGTGTAAATACTAAGTCGTATCACCCGAAAAAGGTAATTAGAAGTCATCAAAACAAACAACTTTTTTTAGTAACAAATTTTGATTTGGAACCTCTGGTCGTATTTATGCGACTTCTTAAGATGTTTTAACTATTTTAAAAATTGAATAATTTTTAAAATCAGCATTTGATTTTCTAAACCATTTGTATTTACAATTATTTCACATTTTGAAAAATAACAAGATGTCCGATTAAATATTTCAAATGATATTTGGATAACCATCCCATAGATTTTTAAAAAAGAAACATTTATAAATGCTTGAATTGTCTACTACAACGAGTATTAGAGACATTTTTTTATATCTACCCAAGAAAGTTTATAAATTTCAAATAACTGTTACAATAGTAATAAGCTAAAAATATAAAAGAATTCAGGTAGCAGTGAGCTATTGAGAAATAAAACAAACGAAGCCGATGATAGAAATGTCATTCTTGCTGTTTCGTAAAATTAGCCTTTTGCTGCTTGGTATTTTGTATAAATTAGTGTTTAGTTTAGTGTAAATTCTAAATATAATGAGATTACAATCAAATTACTTATATTAATGGAACGCGAGTCTGAATATCACAAGGATTCACACATACTAAAACAACTTGTAAACTTTTTATTTATGTATTTAATAAAATTAATAATAATTTTTAAATTACATATTTACCTTTGAATTTATTCGTCCATAACAAAAACTTATAATAATTTAATATTAGTCAAGTGCCTTTGGTATGTATGAACTATTGCGATATTGCAGGTTCACATTCCATTAATATAAGTAATTTGGTTGTAATGTCATTATATTTAGAATTTACATCAGTTCTACATACATAAATACAAAAATTACATCGATTGGGGTTTACATCTCGATAGCGTAGTTGGTTAGCGCGGTACTCTAGCAAAGTACAGGTCGTAGGTTCAAATCCTACTCGAGGTAAACTTTTTATTTATGTATTTAAGAAAATTAATAATAATTTTTAAGTTATAAATTTAGTTGGTATTGATTATTTTTTATGTCAACCGTTTTTTTCTTTATTATGGTACATAATTTACAGCCCTCTATCGTATTGTCAACTATCTTTAAGTTACAAGAACTCCTTAAATGTAATAATGCACAGATTTGTTACGTCTATGAGACCCATTTGTTAAAATACAAACTTTCTAATGTCGATATCCCTTGACAATATGCAATAATAGTAAATTAAGAAAAATTTCAGATAATAGATAAGAGGTTTTAGTTTTTTTCATACAATAGGGACCCATAAAAAAGGACTACCCTTTAAGTAGCTCAGATCGAGCTAGTAACGTAGTGGTAACATGACCTACTTAACATTAGGGAGGTAATGGGTTTCATCCCCGTTGCCGTCTACCTTGTATGAAGTGTTTTCAGGGGGTTTTCCTCATACACATGTAACGGCATGGTCACTGCATATACGCACACCATGTGCTGCTGCTTAATCTAATGCTGTGGTAGTATTTTCCCTCTTAGAACCCTAACTCTGTTCCTTCCGATCCTATCCTGACCACACGATCTTTAATCAGATTATTAATGCCAAAATTATGTCTCATCAAATTGATACTAAAATATTTTCGAAATTTAGATACCACAAAAATAGCCAACTATTTATCAAGGTCTTGGTATATTACCCTTGGTTATCAGTTCACCCTGCTTAATCCTAATTACATTCACATCTATTACTTTGTACTTTTTGGATATCTCCAGGTTACACACATTTTTGGATGGTTTGCAAAAGGTGCATTAATTTAATTCAGCTAGACTGATGTTTGCCAATCAACTAGTTTATGTTCTTCGCTCCTTGTATTAGGGAATCTTGAGCAATACCAAAACATGCGCAAAACAGCTACAACTTGATTTTTAGAACTTAATGCGAAAGCCTCATTGGTGTCCACCTTGCAGATTTCAATTTCCTAGAATTCATCAGGTGTTTTCCATCTGCAGTTTTTCAAGCTTAATGAACCCTCATATCCGGTGGATTATTGATTTTTAGAAAAAGATTCATTTCCTCGAAAATCTCATTGGCCCAGATTAATGAACCTTCACTTCCGGTCCCAGGTTATTTGGTTCCTTTTGAGATTTCTACGTCAATGAACTTTGGAGTTTCCAAGAACTGGTTTTATTTTGAAATTTCTAAAAATTGTTACATCACATCTCTAGAAGTCAATAAACTTTGATCGTGAAAAGATCAAGAAACTTTTGGGGTTCCAGAAACTGGTTATATTTTTGAATTTCTAAGAATCGTAGCATGATTTTTTCAATATCTGAATAGCAACGAACTGTAGAGGAAAATGTTTAAACATACTTTCTAAAGATAATTTGTACAACACTTTTCTAAATTCAGTTTTTTGATACGAAACCAAGTAAGCCTTAATAATTAAAACAATAATAGTTAAAAGGTGTCTCGGTGGTGGTATGGTTAGAGTGTTTACTTTTTACCCGAGCGGCGATGGTTCAAACCTAGCCGAGGTAGCCATTTTTCTAAAACGGAGAAAAACAAAAGCCCTCCTTCTCGGATAGGTCCCGTGCCAATACGATGATTGACCCGTCAAAGATCGCTTACTAAAGACGGAATTCCTATAGTAGGTCAAAATTCTAGTGATACGCATGGCGATGCCTGAAATTTCCGTTTGTGTCTAGATCTCGGACCACAAATACAAAAAAAAAGAGTTAACACCGTATATGGAAATTTTTATAGAAGCGGGCGGATTACAAATTTTTTTCATGTTAGCATCTACAACATCTATCTGACATGAAAGTCTTTTAGACATAAATTATTATTGATGTTTTTATGTTACCTTTTTCCATTATGAACGTATTATAAAAGAGGATGCATAACTACTATAAAAAATGTATTATTATTTCATTTCTTTTAATTTCCACATTGTAGGTTGGAAATTGGTGTGTTGTTCCACACCTGATATTTTAATTTAGCGGTAATATAGTCCGATGAAAGACCTTTATACAAAACATTTTGGACCGTGTAACTGTTATGTAATCTTTAAAATTACTGGGATCCTCAATAAAAGATGCTACAAAATCAAAATATATATAAAAAACTTAAAACATTCAAAAATGTTATTAAAAATTATTATCAATAGATAAGTAAAAAGTTTACCTCGAGTAGGATTTGAACCTACGACCTGTACTTTGCTAGAGTACCGCGCTAAGCAACTGCGCCATCAAGGTTCAAGCCCCAATCGATGTAAATTTTGTCTTTATGTATGTAGAGCTGATGTAAATTCTAAATATAATGAGATTACATAACAAAAACTTACAATAATTTAATATTAGTCAAGTTGCTTTGGTATGTGTGAATCCTTGCGATATTGCAGGCTCACATTCCATTAATATAAGTAATTTGATTGTAATTTCATTATATTTATATTTTTCTACATACATAAAGACAAAATTTACATCTATTGAACTTGAACTGATGCAAGCAGTTGTTTACTACTCACAAATACAGTCAGGTTCAAATACTACTCGAGGTAAACTTTTTACTAATGTATTTAATAAAATTAATAATAATTTTTAATTACATGTTTACCTTTGAACTTATTCGTTCATAACAAAAACAAAAAAATAAATTCAAGACAGAAATGTTGTTTCCCGTCAAGAGTTTTCATAAGTGGTGATTTATTTTTATCTACTCCTCATCTCTTTCTTTTACCTGATAGCGTTTGCAGTACTTGTGAACCACATCATTAGATCCTTTCGTAGCAAGTTGTTGTATTTCGATTTCCGCTTTCGACTCGAAAAACTTGGTAGATTTCTACCTTACATGGTCTCCATCATTAAATGATAGTGGTTCCACGACATGCTCTTAAAAATTAATTAGTTTTAATTGTAATTCGTATTATTTTTTGTGCAGAAAATGGGCATTTAGTTAATATCCCAGAGAAGCTGGATTTCAAGTTTGCGACATTATTTGATACTTTTTCATAGAGCATTATTACAATTCGCTTTTTGATCACCGAGATTTATTGAATTTTTTGTAACATAATGCAATCCGAACAAAATTCTAACAAGAAGTGAACTATTTGAGTGACAATTGTTTATACTAAGGCATGAAATGACAGGTAATAAGTGAAAACTAAGGGCCGCCTGAATGGACCGAAATCTCACTATAGGATTAGGCGGTCTTATAGACAGACAGTGTTTTTCTTGCTAAAAACTACATAAAAACAAAAAATATGTAATAACACCACTTGAAGATTTTTAGGTAAAATTAGTATTACAAAAACATAAAAAAATTTTGTACTCACAGCAATTATCTTAACCGTCAACGTGTTAAATGTGATTCAGATTCTCTTCCCCCATTTTTGCCTCGCAACGATGAAAGGGACTGCAACGGTTGCTAATACTAATGAAAGGGTGTCCCAGCTGAACCTTCCTCAGAAGGAAAACTAGGTCTCGTTATACCGAGAATTGGATCAACAAGAAATCGTGTTCACGAGAACCAAGGCTATCAACGACGGAATTCGGATCTAACCTCTTTAAACCAGGACCGAGAATACCAGACGAAGCGTTATTCCGATATTTGACAATGAAGACGCAAGATCGCCCGATCCCCCCTATGCCGTTCCAGTGCCAATAGAAGGCACGTTTAGTAACTCTGGGGGCATAGTATGCCTGCCGCCTCTCTGTCATCATTGAGGGCTTGAGGCGGAATCAGGCAGTATGTTTAGTGCATCAGTGATCACCACACCAGTTAATGCACTAAATTTCGTACTGACCGGGATAAGTGTATTAATTGGGATAGAGACTACACCGCGAACTGTAGGAAATGCCCTAAGATCCCTTAACTTCCACCGCAGAAGAAGAAGGAAGCCATACAGCGACCAGAATTACTGAAAGTGGCTCTGATCGTAGTTGATATCACGCCTACCCAACTCACCTAGGGTTTGACTGTATTTTGGGCTTTCTGTACCAATTTCGAGTGATCTGTAGGGAGTGATCCTCACGCACGGTTAGGAGGAGGTAGCTCTGTTTCAGTAAACATACAAACGTTCGACGCGTAGACTGACTTCCCGCAACTTTTTTCTTTCTGCACTGCCTATTTATACAGTTTCTACTGCAACACCTTGCATCTACAATCAAAAAATCTTTTAGTAAATTCGGTATCAATAAATACTATGTTCATGATGTAATTAGAACACGAAAAAAATATAAGTATTTACTTAGACAGTTAAATTATGATTTTTGTCAATTTTCCATAAAATATTTCCCTGAACATATATTAATTTTCCACCATTTTATCTGCTTTGGGCACTGTCAGGACAGAATCATCAGCTAATACTTGAGAATGTAACTTCAAAAATACAAATGAATAAACTATTATATTTTTAGTGGAGTTGATCGGCCTATTTCCACAGTTTATGCTTTTTGAGCGCGACGTTTCGGAAGCGGACTCTGCTTCCGTCATCAGGCTTAGTCCTGAGAAGGACTGTTTTCGCACTTGAGTTGAATTCATATTTTATATATGATTTTTTTCCCAAGCACTTGACTACCCTTAGATTCGAACCTGGTACCTTTCACTTACTAGTCTGACACCTTTGCCACTGAGCCACGGAGTAATCCTATATATATATATATAACTTTTTCGTGGTTGCGCAGAAGTTTATTGCGCAGTTTTTGCTGGATGTACTTGCACACAGGAATGACAACACTTTCACGACAAGTGTACACAGAAAACCTACCCACACGGGGAGGTACCTACACTACAACTCCAATCGCCACAAAAACGTGAAGTTAGGTGTGGCAAAATGCTTGTATGATAGAGCAAAAACGATATGCTCAAAACAAGAGGACCTGAACAAAGAAAAAGAAAATATTGCTAGGACACTCAAAGAAAATGGCTACCCCGATCTAACAGCTACCTCAGACAAAATACGAAGGGTAGGTAGCAAATACAAGATACGCACTGCCTTCAAATCGACCAGAACGCTCAGGGATACTAACCAAAACCAAACCATACAATGAAGATCAGAATTCCAAGAACTGTGTATATAACCTACCATGCGAATGCGGCAGAGCATACATAAGAGAGAGCAGTAGACCACTCAAGGTGAGAACACAGGAACACAAGAACAACGTCCGCAAGGGCGAAATAGAAAGATCAAGAATCGCCGAACATGTCTGGACAACATACAGATAGTGGCAAAGGACGAGAACACAACTCGTCGAAAACTCAAAGAAGCCACATACATCGCACTAGCAGAAAATCCAATAAGCCAAGCTAGTAGCTAGTAGCTATATATATATATATATATATATATATATATATATATATATAAGTTCTAAAATATATATATATATATATATATATATATATTGGATTACTCCGTGGCTCAGTGGCAAAGGTGTCAGACTAGTAAGTGAAAGGTACCAGGTTCGAATTTAAGAGTAGTCAAGTACTTGGGAAAAAAATTATATATAAAATATGAATTCGACTCAAGTGCGAAAACAGTCCTTCTCAGGACTAAGCCTGATGACGGAAGCAGAGTCCGCTTGCGAAACGTCGCGCTCAAAAAGCATAAACTGTGGAAATAGGCCGATCAACTCCATTAATAGGAAACTACAGTTACAAAACACTTATAATACAGTATTATATTTTTGCATTAATTTAAACAGGGATTTTATGGGGAAATAGTTTCAGTTCGAATTATCCAATAATTTGAATTCTCTAACATCAAATTAACTACTCAAGTGAACTATATATTTACTAAATTTTTATAAGTGTAGGTTCTAGAATAAACAAATTCCAAGTAATAAAACTACACCTAACCTCAAAATAAAAGTAACTACAATTTTGTACTCAACAATTTGTTAAACCGATTCACTTTATACTGTCGAAAACGTTTACTTTCTTCTTCATTACAGAGGGCAATACGTCAATGCAATTTATCAAAAACTTGTAAACCTTGCAAAGTGCGCATTGATGCATTGAATAGAAAGGAAAAGCCTGGTAGATAGAAATCTTGCGAGATGAATGAATTAATTAATCATAACGTTTAAGCTATATATGGTCCAGTGGCGTACCGAGAGTGGTGCCGGGGGCGGTCGCACCGGACATCAAGGCTTGAGGGACATCAAATTCCCCCTTCAAATAATGAACACTTTGAAAGAGGGCGTAAGTGCCTTCGCGGTGCGAAAGTTGATGTCCCCACTGTTAAAAATATATTTATTTGGCGATTGGGTAGCATATTTTTGGCACATTATTATCAAACGTATTAAAATTAAAATTAATAAGCAGAACTATAGCTGGTAACATTGATAAATGGGAATATCGTATTAGCGCTTATATTCAAACAGCTGATGCGGTTATATACGTTTCTTGTTCTTATACAAGGGATTTATAGTAGAAGATAAGACGGAATCTAGTGGTCCTAACCGCGGGCGGTGAACTAAGGAGCACGCTTTACGTTATAAGCGCTTTGAATTGTGCTTCGTGCACCAAAAAGAGATACCAGTAGTTAAGTCAAGTTTAACCCGACACGGACCTCTCTAAATGTTTTACTTATAATATTTTTACGTACATACAGTAATGAATTATGTACAGCATTGAAAGGAAAGCGTTACTTTATAAATATAATTATTAGAGAAAGGCCTTTACCTAATGTATTTTCAATCATACGTAGGTACCTATATGCAAACACTTTCATTTGATAATAAAAGGTGTTATCTGGACAAGTACAAAATAAATGCGCTATAAGTACGTGATTGACATAATTGCGTCTTTCTGACGCTTATGAAAGTATTTATTAATCGAAATTGCTTTTCAATGAATTACTTATAGGAGTAAGTTATTTATATGGCATTTCCTGTTACGGTTATAGAAAGTAGTTTGTAATGCGAAAATATTTTACATAACTGCAGGCGTATTATTACCAATAAGGTAATTGGAATATAATTAGAGTAATAATTACAGTGAATGATGGAAATTCGGATGACAGTAAAGTTGAAGATGCCTAAGGTGATGAATAACTGTATACCTATTTTAAATTAAGAATGATTGGAAATACATTAAATAAAGGCCTTTTAGTTTTCTACACAATCACATTTATAAATGTATAATAAATAATAATAAATTGGATGTAGTACCTCCACAGGAAATTTCATATAAACAACCTACTCCTATAAGTAATTCATTAAAAAGCAATTTCGATTAATAAATACCTTCAAAAGCGTCAGAAAGACGCAATTATGTTAATACCGTACTTATACCCCATTTATTTTGTACTTGTCAACATAACTTACCCTTTACTATCCAATGAAAGTGTTCTCATATAGGTATCTACGTAAGGACTGACGCAGAATTCGAGACTTTTTTGGTCGCCGCGATCCACATTTTCATGAAATTTTCAATTGCTTTTCCTTCTGTGTTTGTTAACTTCAAGTTCCTTTTGACCAAAGCCCAGTAGCGTTCGATAGGCCGGAGTTCGGGACAATTTGGTGGGTTAGCTTCTCTAGACACCAAAACGATGTTGTTGCCTTCATACTTTATGATCGCCTTGCAATAGTGACATGAGACTAAATCCGGCTAAAAGAAGGTAGAGACCTTGAATTGGCAACAATCTCTTTTGGAGACATTCCTTAATGTAAATTTCAGAATTTACAGATCCCTAAAAAATTGCTTCTCTCTCCATAGCTGCAGATCGCCTGTTAAACAAGAAACTTTTTGGGGAATTTCGTTTTCTTTTTGGTCCGGAATTCTTTGGGTACGTTTCCCCCCGCACGAAAAACATAAAATTCTAGGCCAAGTAGTTCGGGAAAATTGCAGAGAACGTATGTCCATTACGCAACAATCTTTGTTGGGAACAGCTCTCAGCTTTTTAGCTCGTTTCTTTGCCTGTGTTCTTCTCTGCATTTCTCTCTAGAATTGTTTGCACTTTGTACGATTTGAAGCCAATCTTAACTTAAATTCTGCGTACTGACTTTTCGGTCAAACCCACTTTTTGGGCCAATTTCCGATATGAGATGTTTGGATGCTTCTCCATCTCAGACACAGCTTTCTGTACCTTTTTTGTCGAATGAAATCCTTCTGGTCTGCCATTTCCAGCTTTCCGAGTAAATGTGAGCTCTTCCTTGGAGGTTTTGATAGCTTTTGCTGCCTTTTGTGTGCAATTCGAAGGACTGAGATGATGTTCATGAAATTTTTTGAGAATCAATTTCCATCATTTTTGCCATTGTAAACTCAATTTCGTTCGTACAGAAACAAAAATTGAATAACATTATCTGGCAACTATTGCAAAGCCTAAAAAGAACTGGTGTAAAAATTATGCCAGTTTTTCAATGTTAACGTTTTTCTGACTCAGTCGTTATGATTGAAAATACATTTATTTCTCTAATAATCATATTTATAAATGTGTTTTATACGAAGCGCTTTCTTTTCAATGCTGCGCGTAATTCATTGTTGTATGTACGTAAAAATATTATAACTAAAACATTTAGAGTCACTGCATTACGCTTTAAGGTGGATGTGCCGCGTTAAACTTGACTTAACTATCTCTTTTGAGTGCAAGCAGCACAAATTAAAACGCTTATAGTACTTCTTAGTGGAAACACTTGTTTAACTGAGAAAACCGAAAGTTCAGAAACGAGATCTACGGCTGGCAGCTTGATCGCGATGCAGCCATTCACGTTCTGGACGTATCTATGGTTTTAACAGAAATAAATGACGCGCAGGTATATATGCAGAAGAAAGGCGTGAGCGTTCGGAATTGTGTAGCAAAAATTAAAGCTTTGAGTGAATTCCTCAGGAGAGCAAAAGTAGCAGCTGCGAGTTTGAGTGTGTTCTGAACTTCGAATACGTCCTAAAAAGAAGATGCCCGGAGAAGAAGCCGCCGATGCCGGGTTAAGCTACAGAAATGAACTTCGGTTAGAAATATGCGCTTCCATGGACAGAGTAAATCAGGAGATTTCAACACGATTTGAACAACTGCATGAGGTTGCTGACGAGTTTGGCTTTCTTTCTCCAAAGCAACTCTTAGACGATCGAATCGACATTGATGAATTTTTACTCGAGAGAAAGCGACTAATGAATTTTGTCGCAACATCTTAGGCCTTGAACTTGAAACACCAAGGGCCTTTGGAATTACTTGCCTTCATTCAGAAGCATCAGCTTTCCAATTCAGTACCCAACATTGTCATCTTACTGTGTGTGTTCCTAATTCTAAGTGTTAGTATAGCTACCTGGGAAAGGAGTTTCTCCAAACTCAAATTAATCAAAAACTATCTCAGGTCAACTATGACCAACCTTGCAATTGTCAATCGAATTTGTAATTTTAAATTCAAATTTTAAAATTTATTTCTATCTTTGTTAAATGTGGATAAAATCGATAATAATAATAAACTTGTAAAGTTTTACTCGGAATTTTTTGTTTTTTATCAATTTCGGAGGGGGGAGGGGCATCAAAAACTTCATCGCACCGGGCAGCACTTATCCTAGGTACGCCAATGATATGGTCGCACATTACTCTAAATGGCTATAATACGTTATTTATTACATCTTTCATTAGCATAACTTTTAAAAAGATTAGATTCAACAATTTATAGTAAAAAGAGAGCTGCAAACATCGATGGTATGACTTAATAAAGATGTTTTTCAAAGTGGGAAAAGTGCATGTTGACATATTAACAGAAACATCATAATTTTGTACCCAGAGGTACCTACGCAAAATAATGCCTGCTGAATGTATTGATACTAAGCACAATTCAAATATAATCTGTTTAAGAGACCACCAAATAATTAATACTTTTATAAATTATTTTTTTTACTTTTTTATTTTTAAATGTAACAAAATATCTTTGTCTTAAGGCTTTCAACTTTCTAAATTAAAGTATTCGACTGTTTATGTTAATAGGGAAGATTTTCTATTTTTTTAGTTTTCAGTGATCGATGGTATAAAACGTTAATTTTAAATTGTAGCAAATCCTTTGGTAGTTTTAAAAAATATGATATCTAATTCTCTACTAATCCATCTTAAGGAAATAAAGATAAAGTATGGAAAGGAAAACCTGTTTTGGTTGCATTTCCTACCTCAAGCAGGGGGGGATGTATACATTTTTATGTAAAACATTTATACACCGACTAAAATTACTGCGTTAATATCATTTGTTTAAGTATTATTTACCATGAATAGCAAGGTGAACAGGTAATGGAATTTTTTGGTATATCCTAATTAATAATGAAATGTAAATTTTGTACAAGACAATTATAAATATATCAGAAATTAATAATATTGAATTATTTTCAATTACGCAGAATATATTTCTTTTAGTATATCATATTATGGTCTATTTCAAAATATGCCTAGTCTAGTGAAGATATATATATATATATATATATATATATATATATATATATATATATATATATATATAATTATATATAAAAGTTGATCACTTTCGGTTATCAAATAATAAACAGTATTTCATTAAGAAGAATGCCTATTATTATTTTTATTGCCTTTATTCTAGAGGGGGTGAATTAAGGGTATTTTCTATCGTTACCCACAATTATTTATTGTTATTAATATTTTTAATACTTTGAAAGTATACTCAGAGTTTTAAATTACTTTGCTAATTTTTTTAATTTGTATAAAAAAATTTAGACGATTAGCATTTATTTTTATAAAACAGTTCGCGTATGTAGGTATTTGGAGGTTTAATTTAAAATATGATCTATTGCGACTAGTCATCAACTCTAATCACCAAAAATAAAATGTTATAGTACCGATTCAGTTATTATGTACTAATAAACTTAATTTGGCCTTGTTGAGCTGTCCTCGAGCAAAGTTAACTTGATATTTTAACAGTTTTTCCACATGCAATGAAGTGGTTTTATTTTTGTTCTCGAAAACAAAGTAATATACGAAAAAATATCGAGAGACCTAAAGTTGTATTTTAGCTGCTAAATCCGACAAAAATATAAAGTTTTAAAAGTCAGTGGCGCACACTTTTTGTCAATATCATTTGTAAGACTTCCCCCCGGGACGTCACTGGAACTTATAATTATCATCTAGTTAGGGATAACTTAGTCTATTATCACAATAAACAAAAGGATCTTGGAGATATTAATAAAAAACGATTTTTTTTAAACTTTTTCACCCTGTATCTTGAAAACACATGTTTATATGAACTTTTCTACTTGTATTTGATTCCGGAATGGGCCCTTGGAATTACTGGCTATCATTAAGTAACACCCTGTATTGTGTGATATATTTGCAGATAAACTCTTTGGTAAAGGGTAAATTTTGCTTATAATGCACCTTCAGAATTTCACAAAAAAGTTACAAATATTAATTGCGTCTTGCAGCAATTTTAATTTTAACAAAAATTATTTTAATTTTATTAAAAATACATACAGCCTCAACTTCAGTTGGCCACTTAAATTCCTGAGATTTCGTGATACGTTTCATTCAAATTTACAAATTATGGATTTTATCTTATAATTTTGACAAACTAGATGTTACTCAGGATAATATGATTGATATTTTAATTAATAAAACCCTGAAATGTCAAAAAAATATAACAATATAGAAAATAACAATTTGCATGTATATTACTTTATTATTATAAATTTGATGGACAAGGATCAAGTAGGCACTACTGTTGTTATGGAAACAGTTGATATCGATTGAAATGACATAGCTAGTGTTGCCAAATGTAAAAAAGCCATTTATTACTTTAATTTTTAACAAAAATGGACAAAGGAAAAGCAATTAATGAAAAAGTTCGATCAATTATAGTAAATTTATACAAATCGGGAAAATCAAACGGCGAAATTGGTTTATTGCTTGGTTTATCTAGATACAGTGTTCGAAATATTATCAAATTATACTCATCAAGTGGTTCAGTTGTTCAAAAGCCGCGATATGTGAAAAAATCTAAACTAACAGACGCGGATAGAAGAGCTTTTGCAAGGATTATGAGAAACAATAGGTGTGCAGATCACGGAGAATTGAATATGCTGTTTCTAACTTCTGTAATGGTCTGGGGTGCAACGTTGGCCAGAGGCGTCGGAAAATTGCACTTTATCGACGGCATTGTAAACACTGAAAAATATTTAAATATTCTTGAACAGTCCTTATTGCCCACTTTGGAAATCAGCAGGAATCGGAGATATGACTTTAAATTTCAACAAGATGGCGTTGCATCCCACACATCCAAAAAATCTATGAAATAGCTTTCGGAAAATGAAATTCCACTGTTAGAATGGGTGTCTAGTAGCACTGATCTTTCGCCTATTGAGACATTGTGGCACGTTATGAAAAAGTAGTTACGCACTAACCCGGCCAGGACTGTGCCAGTACTCAAGCAAAGGCTGCAGAATTTGGAATAATTTTACCCCTTATGAGTGTCTAGAACTAATAAATAGCATTCCTGACCGTATCAAATCAGTTATCAAAAATAAAGATGATGTTACGTATTGGTAACGAAAGCTACACTGCAGAGCTGAGAGTACCACATGTTGTTTATTTCTGTTTCTCTTAGTAATTGTTTGTTTTGTAATTTAAATTGATATGTTATTATTGTGTGATAAGTTTCAAAATGTTCAAGTTAATATAAAAATGGATAGCAGTGCCTCTTTTCGCTAAATATACACATATATATATATATATATATATATATATATATATATATATATATATATATATATAATATAATTAATGTATCTACTATTTCATGTTATAAAAAGTTGATCACTTTCGGTTATCATATAATAAACAGTATTTCATTAGGAAGAATGCCTATTATTATTTTTATTGCCTTTACTCTAGAGCGGGTGAATTGGGAGTATTTTCTATCGATACCCACAATTATTTATTGTTATTAATATTTTTAATACTTTGAAAGTATACTCAGGGTTTTAAATTACTTTGCTAATTTTTTTAATTTGTTTAAAAAAATTTAGACCATTAACATTAATCTTTATAAAACAGTTCGCCTATGTAGATATTTGGAGGTTTAATTTAAAATATGATCTATCGCGACTAGTCATCAACTATAATCACTAAAAATAAAATGTTATAATACCGATTCAGTTATTATGTACTAATAAACTTAATTTGGCCTTGTTGGGCTATCCTCGAGCAAAGTTAACTTGATTATATTTTAACAGTTT
The DNA here is from genome assembly GCA_036346205.1 of Vesta saturnalis. Lineage (NCBI taxonomy): Eukaryota > Metazoa > Arthropoda > Insecta > Coleoptera > Lampyridae > Vesta > Vesta saturnalis. Next base: position 2,788,202 of record JARFJB010000091.1, read on the forward strand.
TTCGACATGCAATGAAGTGGTTTTATTTTTTTTCTCGAAAACAAAGTAATTACGAAAAAATATCGAGAGACCTAAAGTTGTATTTTAGCTGCTAAATCCGACAAAAATATAAAGGTTTTAAAAAGTCAGTGGCGCACACTTTTTTAGTCAATATCCTTTGTAAGACTTCCCCCCGGGACGTCACTGGAACTTATAATTATCATCTAGTTAGGGATAACTTAGTCTATTATTACAGTAAACAACACTGCCAAATTTCAACAAGATCGCCAAAAGGATCTTGGAGATATTAATAAAAAACGATTTTTTTTTAAACTTTTTCACCCTGTATCTTGAAAACCATACTTTTAGGACACATGTTTATATGAACTCTTCTACTTGTATTTGATTCCGGAATGGGCCATTGGAATTACTGGCTATCCATTAAGTAACACCCTGTATTGTGTGATATATTTGCAGATAAACTGTTTGGTAAAGTGGTAGATTTTGCTTATAATGTACCTTCAGAATTTCTCAAAAAAGTTACAAATATTAATTGCGTCGTGCAACAATTTTAATTTTAGCTAAAAATTATTGTTAATTTTACTAAAAATACATACGAGCCCGGTCCAACTTCAGTTGGCCCACTTAAGAATTCTTTGATTTCGTGATACATTTCATTCAAATTTACAAATTATGGATTTTATCTTATAATTTTGACAAACTATATGTTATTCAGGATAATATGATTGATATTTTAATTAATAAAACACTGAAATGTCAGAAAAATATAACAATATAGAAAATAACAATTTGCATGTATATTACTTTATTATTATAAATTTTATGGATCAAGTATGCACTACTGTTGTTATGGAAACAGCTGTTATCGATTGAAATGACATTAGTGTGCTAAATGTAAAAAAGCCATTTATTACTTTAATTTTTTACAAAAATGGACAAAGGAAAAGCAATTGATGAAAAAGTTCGATCAATTATAGTAAATTTATACAAATTGGGAAAATCAAACGGCGAAATTGGTTTATTGCTTGGTTTATCTAGATACAGTGTTCGAAATATTATCAAATTATACTCATCCAGCGGTTCAGTTGTTCAAAAGCCCCGATACGTAAAAAAATCTAAACTAACAGACGCGGATAGAAGAGCTTTTGCAAGGATTATGAGAAACAATAGGCGTGCAAATTACAGAGAATTGAATATGCTGTGGAGTGAGGCTGTTAGAAGACGTGTATGTCGGTCTACTTGTCATTCTGAAACCAAAAAACTCGGATTCGGTACTTACAAGGTCAACTACAATATTAATCTATTAATCAAAAAACAACAAAACTGTTTTTCTTTCAACTCAGCCTAAAGAAAAGCCACTGCTGACCTCAAAACAAAAACGTGACAGATTTAAGAGTAGTCAAGTACTTGGGAAAAAATTATATATAAAATATGAATTCGACTCAAGTGCGAAAACAGTCCTTCTCAGGACTAAGCCTGATGACGGAAGCAGAGTCCGCTTGCGAAACGTCGCGCTCAAAAAGCATAAACTGTGGAAATAGGCCGATCAACTCCACTAATAGGAAACTACAGTTACAAAACACTTATAATACAGTATTATATTTTTGCATTAATTTAAACAGGGATTTTATGGGGAAATAGTTTCAGTTCGAATTATCCAATAATTTGAATTCTCTAACATCAAATTAACTACTCAAGTGAACTATATATTTACTAAATTTTTATAAGTGTAGGTTCTAGAATAAACAAATTCCAAGTAATAAAACTACACCCCTAACCTCAAAATAAAAGTAACTACAATTTTGTACTCAACAATTTGTTAAACCGATTCACTTTATACTGTCGAAAACGTTTACTTTCTTCTTCATTACAGAGGGCAATACGTCAATGCAATTTATCAAAAACTTGTAAACCTTGCAAAGTGCGCATTGATGCATTGAAAAGAAAGGAAAAGCCTGGTAGATAGAAATCTTGCGAGATGAATGAATTAATTAATCATAACGTTTAAGCTATATATGGTCCAGTGGCGTACCGAGAGTGGTGCCGGGGGGGGGGCGGTCGCACCGGACATCAAGGCTTGAGGGACATCAAATTCCCCCTCCAAATAATGAACACTTTGAAAGAGGGCGTAAGTGCCTTCGCGGTGCGAAAGTTGATGTCCCCACTGTTAAAAATATATTTATTTGGCGATTGGGTAGCATATTTTTTGGCACATTATTATCAAACGTATTAAAATTAAAATTAATAAGCAGAACTATAGCTGGTAACATTGATAAATGGGAATATCGTATTAGCGCTTATATTCAAACAGCTGATGCGGTTATATACGTTTCTTGTTCTTATACAAGGGATTTATAGTAGAAGATAAGACGGAATCTAGTGGTCCTAACCGCGGGCGGTGAACTAAGGAGCACGCTTTACGTTATAAGCGCTTTGAATTGTGCTTCGTGCACCAAAAAGAGATACCAGTAGTTAAGTCAAGTTTAACCCGACACGGACCTCTCTAAATGTTTTACTTATAATATTTTTACGTACATACAGTAATGAATTTGTACAGCATTGAAAGGAAAGCGTTACTTTATAAATATAATTATTAGAGAAAGGCCTTTACCTAATGTATTTTCAATCATACGTAGGTACCTATATGCAAACACTTTCATTTGATAATAAAAGGTGTTATCTGGACAAGTACAAAATAAATGCGCTATAAGTACGTGATTGACATAATTGCGTCTTTCTGACGCTTATGAAAGTATTTATTAATCGAAATTGCTTTTCAATGAATTACTTATAGGAGTAAGTTATTTATATGGCATTTCCTGTTACGGTTATAGAAAGTAGTTTGTAATGCGAAAATATTTTACATAACTGCAGGCGTATTATTACCAATAAGGTAATTGGAATATAATTAGAGTAATAATTACAGTGAATGATGGAAATTCGGATGACAGTAAAGTTGAAGATGCCTAAGGTGATGAATAACTGTATACCTATTTTAAATTAAGAATGATTGGAAATACATTAAATAAAGGCCTTTTAGTTTTCTAGACAATCACATTTTTATATGTATAATAATTAATAATAATTTGGATGTAGTACCTCCACAGTAAATTTCATATAAACAACCTACTCCTATTAGTAATTCATTAAAAAGAAATTTCGATTAATAGATACCTTCAAAAGCGTCAGAAAGACGCAATTATGTTAATACCTTTATACCCCATTTATTTTGTACTTGTCAACATAACTTACCCTTTACTATCCAATGAAAGTGTTCTCATATAGGTATCTACGTAAGGACTGACGCAGAATTCGAGACTTTTTTGGTCGCCGCGATCCACATTTTCATGAAATTTTCAATTGCTTTTCCTTCTGTGTTTGTTAACTTCAAGTTCCTTTTGACCAAAGCCCAGTAGCGTTCGATAGGCCGGAGTTCGGGACAATTTGGTGGGTTAGCTTCTCTAGACACCAAAACGATGTTGTTGCCTTCATACTTTATGATCGCCTTGCAATAGTGACATGAGACTAAATCCGGCTAAAAGAAGGTAGAGACCTTGAATTGGCAACAATCTCTTTTGGAGACATTCCTTAATGTAAATTTCAGAATTTACAGATCCCTAAAAATTCTTCTCTCCCATAGCTGCAGATCGCCTGTTAAACAAGAAACTTTTTGGGAATTTCGTTTTCTTTTGGTCCGGAATTCTTTGGGTACGTTTCCCCCACAAAAACATAAAATTCTAAAGTAGTTCAGGAAAATTGCAGAGAACGTATGTCCATTACGCAACAATCTTTGTTGGGAACAGCTCTCAGCTTTTTAGCTCGTTTCTTTGCCTGTGTTCTTCTCTGCATTTCTCTCTAGAATTGTTTGCACTTTGTACTATTTGAAGCCAATCTTAACTTAAATTCTGCGTACTGACTTTTCGGTCAAACCCACTTTTTGGGCCAATTTCCGATATGAGATGTTTGGATGCTTCTCCATCTCAGACACAGCTTTCTGTACCTTTTTTGTCGAATGAAATCCTTCTGGTCTGCCATTTCTAGCTTTCCGAGTAAATGTGAGCTCTTCCTTGGAGGTTTTGATAGCTTTTGCTGCCTTTTGTGTGCAATTCGAAGGACTGAGATGATGTTCATGAAATTTTTTGAGAATCAATTTCCATCATTTTTGCCATTGTAAACTCAATTTCGTTCGTACAGAAACAAAAATTGAATAACATTATCTGGCAACTATTGCAAAGCCTAAAAAGAACTGGTGTAAAAATTTGCCAGTTTTTCAATGTTAACGTTTTTCTGACTCAGTCGTTATGATTGAAAATACATTTCTTTCTCTAATAATCATATTTATAAATGTGTTTTATACGAAGCGCTTTCTTTTCAATGCTGTGCGTAATTCATTGTTGTATGTACGTAAAAATATTATAACTAAAACATTTAGAGTCACTGCATTACGCTTTAAGGTGGATGTGCCGCGTTAAACTTGACTTAACTATCTCTTTTGGGCAAGCAGCACAAATTAAAACGCTTATAGTACTTCTTAGTGGAAACACTTGTTTAACTGAAAACCGAAAGTTCAGAAACGAGATCTACGGCTGGCAGCTTGATCGCGATGCAGCCATTCACGTTCTGGACGTATCTATGGTTTTAACAGAAATAAATGACGCGCAGGTATATATGCAGAAGAAAGGCGTTTCGGAATTGTGTAGCAAAAATTAAAGCTTTGAGTGAATTCCTCAGGAGAGCAAAAGTAGCAGCTGCGAGTTTGAGTGTGTTCTGAACTTCGAATACGTCCTAAAAAGAAGATGCCCGGAGAAGAATCCGCCGATGCCGGGTTAAGCTACAGAAATGAACTTCGGTTAGAAATATGCGCTTCCATGGACAGAGTAAATCAGGAGATTTCAACACGATTTGAACAACTGCATGAGGTTGCTGACGAGTTTGGCTTTCTTTCTCCAAAGCAACTCTTAGACGATCGAATCGACATTGATGAATTTTTACTCGAGAGAAAGCGACTAATGAATTTTGTCGCAACATCTTAGGCCTTGAACTTGAAGAACCAAGGGCCTTTGGAATTACTTGCTTTCATTCAGAAACATTAGCTTTCTGATTCAGTACCCAACATTGCCATCTTACTGTGTGTGTTCCTAATTCTAAGTGTTAGTGTAGCTACCTGTGAAAGGAGTTTCTCCAAACTCAAATTAATCAAAAACTATCTCAGGTCAACTATGACCAACCTTGCAATTGTCAATCGAATTTGTAATTTTAAATTCAAATTTTAAAATTTATTTCTATCTTTGTTAAATGTGGATAAAATCGATAATAATAATAAACTTGTAAAGTTTTACTCGGAATTTTTTGTTTTTTATCAATTTCGGAGGGGGGAGGGGCATCAAAAACTTCATCGCACCGGGCAGCACTTATCCTAGGTACGCCAATGATATGGTCGCACATTACTCTAAATGGCTATAATACGTTATTTATTACATCTTTCATTAGCATAACTTTTAAAAAGATTAGATTCAACAATTTATAGTAAAAAGAGAGCTGCAAACATCGATGGTATGACTTAATAAAGATGTTTTTCAAAGTGGGAAAAGTGCATGTTGACATATTAACAGAAACATCATAATTTTGTACCCAGAGGTACCTACGCAAAATAATGCCTGCTGAATGTATTGATACTAAGCACAATTCAAATATATTCTGTTTAAGAGACCACCAAATAATTAATACTTTTATAAATTATTTTTTTTTACTTTTTTATTTTTAAATGTAACAAAATATCTTTGTCTTAAGGCTTTCAACTTTCTAAATTAAAGTATTCGACTGTTTATGTTAATAGGGAAGATTTTCTATTTTTTTAGTTTTCAGTGATCGATGGTATAAAACGTTAATTTTAAATTGTAGCAAATCCTTTGGTAGTTTTAAAAAATATGATATCTAATTCTCTACTAATCCATCTTAAGGAAATAAAGATAAAGTATGGAAAGGAAAACCTGTTTTGGTTGCATTTCCTACCTCAAGCAGGGGGATGTATACATTTTTATGTAAAACATTTATACACCGACTAAAATTACTGCGTTAATATCATTTGTTTAAGTATTATTTACCATGAATAGCAAGGTGAACAGGTAATGGAATTTTTTGGTATATCCTAATTAATAATGAAATGTAAATTTTGTACAAGACAATTATAAATATATCAGAAATTAATAATATTGAATTATTTTCAATTACGCAGAATATATTTCTTTTAGTATATCATATTATGGTCTATTTCAAAATATCCTAGTCTAGTGAAGATATATATATATATATATATATATATATATATATATATATATATATATATATATATTTATAAAAATTTTGGATCACTTTCGGTTATCAAATAATAAACAGTATTTCATTAAGAAGAATGCCTATTATTATTTTTATTGCCTTTACTCTAGAGGGTGAATTAATTATTTTCTATCGTTACCCACAATTATTTTTGTTATTAATATTTTTACTTTGAAAGTATACTCAGAGTTTTAAATTACTTTGCTAATTTTTTAATTTGTATAAAAAATTTAGACGATTAGCATTTATTTTTATAAAACAGTTCGCGTATGTAGGTATTTGGAGGTTTAATTTAAAATATGATCTATTGCGACTAGTCATCAACTCTAATCACCAAAAATAAAATGTTATAGTACCGATTCAGTTATTATGTACTAATAAACTTAATTTGGCCTTGTTGAGCTGTCCTCGAGCAAAGTTAACTTGATATTTTAACAGTTTTTCCACATGCAATGAAGTGGTTTTATTTTTGTTCTCGAAAACAAAGTAATATACGAAAAAATATCGAGAGACCTAAAGTTGTATTTTAGCTGCTAAATCCGACAAAAATATAAAGTTTTTAAAAAGTCAGTGGCGCACACTTTTTTGTCAATATCATTTGTAAGACTTCCCCCCGGGACGTCACTGGAACTTATAATTATCATCTAGTTAGGGATAACTTAGTCTATTATCACAATAAACAAAAGGATCTTGGAGATATTAATAAAAAACGATTTTTTTTAAACTTTTTCACCCTGTATCTTGAAAACACATGTTTATATGAACTTTTCTACTTGTATTTGATTCCGGAATGGGCCCTTGGAATTACTGGCTATCATTAAGTAACACCCTGTATTGTGTGATATATTTGCAGATAAACTCTTTGGTAAAGGGTAAATTTTGCTTATAATGCACCTTCAGAATTTCACAAAAAAGTTACAAATATTAATTGCGTCTTGCAGCAATTTTAATTTTAGCAAAAAATTATTTTTAATTTTATTAAAAATACATACGAGCCCGGTCCAACTTCAGTTGGCCCACTTAAGAATTCCTGAGATTTCGTGATACGTTTCATTCAAATTTACAAATTATGGATTTTATCTTATAATTTTGACAAACTAGATGTTACTCAAGATAATATGATTGATATTTTAATTAATAAAACCCTGAAATGTCAAAAAAATATAACAATATAGAAAATAACAATTTGCATGTATATTACTTTATTATTATAAATTTGATGGACAAGGATCAAGTAGGCACTACTGTTGTTATGGAAACAGTTGATATCGATTGAAATGACATAGCTAGTGTTGCCAAATGTAAAAAACCCATTTATTACTTTAATTTTTAACAAAAATGGACAAAGGAAAAGCAATTAATGAAAAAGTTCGATCAATTATAGTAAATTTATACAAATCGGGAAAATCAAACGGCGAAATTGGTTTATTGCTTGGTTTATCTAGATACAGTGTTCGAAATATTATCAAATTATACTCATCAAGTGGTTCAGTTGTTCAAAAGCCGCGATATTAAAAAATCTAAACTAACAGACGCGGATAGAAGAGCTTTTAAGGATTATGAGAAACAATAGGTGTAGATCACGGAGAATTGAATATGCTGTTTCTAACTTTTAATGGTCTGGGGTGCAACGTTGGCCAGAGGCGTCGGAAAACACTTTATCGACGGCATTGTAAACACTGAAAAATATTTAAATATTCTTGAACAGTCCTTATTGCCCACTTTGGAAATCAGCAGGAATCGGAGATATGACTTTAAATTTTAACAAGATGGCGTTGCATCCCAATCAAAAATCTGAAATAGCTTTCGGAAAATGAAATTCCACTGTTAGAATGGGTGTCTAGTAACTGACCTTTCGCCTATTGAGACATTGTGGCACGTTATGAAAAGTAGTTACGCACTAACCCGGCCAGGACTGTAGTACTCAACAAAGGCTGCAGAATTTGGAATAATTTTACCCCTTATGAGTGTCTAGAACTAATAAATAGCATTCCTGACCGTATCAAATCAGTTATCAAAAATAAAGATGATGTTACGTATTGGTAACAAGCTACCTGAGGCTAGAGTACCACATGTTGTTTATTTCTGTTTCTCTTAGTAATTGTTTGTTTTGTAATTTAAATTGATATGTTTTGTGTGATAAGTTTCCAAATTTTCAAGTTAATATAAAATGGATAGCAGTGCCTCTTTTCGCTAAATATACACATATATATATATATATATATATATATATATATATATATATATATATATATATATAATTAATTTGTATTCTACTATTTCATGTCATAAAAATTTGATCACTTTCGGTTATCATATAATAAACAGTATTTCATTAGGAAGAATGCCTATTATTATTTTTTGCCTTTACTCTAGAGCGGGTGAATTGGGAGTATTTTCTATCGATACCCACAATTATTTATTTTAATATTTTAATACTTTAAAGTATACTCAGGGTTTTAAATTACTTTGATAATTTTTTAATTTGTTTAAAAATTTAGACCATTAACATTAATCTTTAAAAACAGTTCGCCTATGTAGAATATTTGGAGTTTAATTTAAAATATGATCTATCGCGACTAGTCATCAACTATAATCACTAAAAATAAAATGTTATAATACCGATTCAGTTTTATGTACTAATAAACTTAATTTGGCCTTGTTGGGCTATCCTCGAGCAAAGTTAACTTGATTATATTTCAGTTTTCGACATGCAATGAAGTGGTTTTATTTTTTCTCGAAAACAAAATAATTACGAAAAATATCGAGAATAAAGTTGTATTTTAGCTGCTAAATTCGACAAAAATATAAAGGTTTTAAAAAGTCAGTGGCCACACTTTTTAGTCAATATCCTTTGTAAACTTGGACGTCACTGGAACTTATAATTATCATCTAGTTAGGGATAACGGTCTATTAACAGTAAACAACACTGAAATTTCAACAAGATCAAAAAGGATCTTGGA
>JARFJB010000091.1:2805000-2870000 GCA_036346205.1 Vesta saturnalis
TTTGTTTTTAAATTTTAGTTTATGAGAAGGAAAATTCCATTTTCCAAAATTTCAAGTTAGGGTTTTAAATTAACATCCAGCTTTAAAAATTTATTATTTTAAAAAAGTTTGGATTTTGGGCCCTTAAGAATTTTTCCCGGACGAAATGTTTAAAAAATTAAATTTTAAAGATATTTCATTTAATTTTAAAATTAATTTACCCCATCTTGTTGGTGGAACCCTTAATTAGTAAATGGGTTAGTGGGTTTGGGTGTAAATTTTATTTTGGAAGGGAACGGGGGTTTGTTTAATAACCTGGGTGACTTAAATTTTTTGGTTTGATTGAAATTTTTGGAGAATTTTGGTTTTGAATTTAAATTTACCTGAGTTGACAATTATTTCCCAATTGGGAATTTAGTTAAGGAAATTTATTGGCAAATTTTTTGGTGGGGAGACAATTTTAGTGTTTAAGTATTTAATTTTGACTTTAACTTATTTTTTAATTTGAACCCCTTTGTTCTGGAAAGTTAATTTTGGTGGATTAACGAGGGTTTGGGTGTAAATAATTTTTGGGAAGTTTTTGAAAACCTTTTTTGTTTAAGAAATTGGGTAAATTTTGGTTTGAAGTTTAAATTAGATTGTTGAGATTAGTTATTGGGGATGAATGTTTCCTTGGCAATTTTTTTTGGAAAAGCAATTAGGAAGTATTTACAGTGAAGAAGCTTAGGGGGTTAAGGAACCCCGTTCCCGGTTTTTTGGATTAACGATTGGTTAGGTATTTTTGAAATAATTTTAGAAATTTTGAAAAATTAATTGTTTGAATTAATAGTTAAGTTGAATACAAAATTTTAGGCATTATTTAGAAAAATTTAAGGATATTTTAATAAGAATTAATAATGTTTGGGAAAAAGGGATTTGAAAATAAAGAAAGAAATTAATTGGAAATTTAGTAAGGCCAAAATTTAGGGAAACCAAAATTTAAGTTTTTAAAGTTAATTAAGGGCAAAAAGGATTAAAATGGGTTGGATCCCAAATTTATGGCAGAAAATATTGATATTGAGTTTAGGAAAATGGAAACTTTGGGTGGTTAGAAAAAAGTTAAGTTGGATGGGGCTAAGGGGTTCCCATTTTTATGGTCAAAAAGGAAGGAAAAATTAGGTTTTGTGTAGATTATCGAAGTTGAATAAGGTTACGGAGAAGGATGCTTATCCTATTCCTTACGTTTCGTCAATTTTAGATCGTCTTCGTGACGCAAGTTTATTTCGTCTTTAGATATTAAGTCTGCGTATTGGCAACTTAATGGCGGAGGATTCGAAAGAGTTTCGGCTTTTACGGTACCCAATAGGGGTCTTTATCAGTTTAAAAATGCCTTTTGGCTTAGTTAATGCACCGGCATCGTGGCAACGATTAATTGACAGTGTTATTGGTTCAGAATTGGAACCTTATGTGTTTGTTTATCTTGATGACACTATAATTTGTAACCGACGTTTGAGAAACATATTGAAGTGTTAACGGAAGTGTTTAAGCGATTTGAACGGGCAGGTTTAACGTTGAGCAAGGACAAGTGTTCCTTTTGTCGTGACGAATTGCGTTATTTGGGTTATGGTTTCTACCGGTTTATTAGTTGATCCCAGAAGGTTGAAGCTATTTTGAAGATGGTCCCGACTACGGGCGGAAAATTAGAAGAATTATCGGTATGGCATCATGGTATCGGCGTTTTATCGCGCAGTTTTCGTCTATTTACCTCTTACGAAATTATTGAAGAAAAATGTACGCTTTGGTGGACGGAAGAATGTGGTGAAGCGTTGGATATTTAAATTGTTTAGTGACAGCACCTATTTTGACGTGTCCAGATTTTTGGTTTACCGTTTTCGATTCAAACTGACGCATCGGATTATGGAATCGGCTCAGTTTTGACTCAGAAATTGATGGAGTGGAGAAAGTTATATGTTATAATAGTAGATCATTGACGCGTAGCGAACGTTTTCGACTACGGAGAAAGTGTTTGGCGGTGTTATGGTCGATAGAAACTTAGACCTACATCGAAAGTTAAGTTTTTATTACGGACCATGCATCCGTATGGTTACATCATTTGAAGGATCCGACAGGACGTTTGGCTCGGTGGGCGTTAGGCTCCAACAGTATGATTTTGAAGTTATACATAGGAAGGGTAAGATCATGTAGTACCCGATATTCCGGATCAGTTCCCGTTATTGAAACGTCTAGTGAAGATAATACCGACAGTGACATTACCGGCAAAGACCATAGTGGAAGACGATATTTAGAAGATAAATGGATTGAAAGAATGAGGAGATGTATTGAGAATCGACCGATAGCGTATCCAAAATGGAGAGTTCAAGATGGGAAGTTATATAAGCATGTGACGTGTAGTTATCCGAATTTACGTGAAGACGCGGAAAGTTGGCGTGAAGTTATTCCGAAGGCGAAGCGGGTGAAATGTTGAGAAAGTACCCAAACTGCAGGGCATGAGGAATATTCAAGACATATGAGCGTATTTCGAAATTTATTATTGGCCTAAGTTAAAGAATGATGTGAAACGTTATGTGAATAAGTGTGAAGTGTGTATAGCACATAAACCCGAACAGCGATTACCGGCAGGACTGATGACTCAGCATCCAGTTATCGATAAACCGTGGCAAATGATTTCGACAGATATTGTGGGACCCCTTCCTAGGTCTAAAAGTGGTTATAGTTATGTTCTAGTGGTGTCAGATTATTTTACGAAGTTTGTGTTATTTTTCCCGTTACGTACGGCTACGGCCGCGAGTGTTGTGAAGAATATCGAAGAAAATGTGTTTTTACTATTTGGTGTACCGTTGTATGTGTTATGTGATAACGGATCACAATTTAGAAGTGCAGTCTTTAGGAATATGGTGGCATCGTATAATGCCAAGATCATTTTTAATTCTAATTATCACCCTCAGGCGAACCCAACAGAAAGGGTTAATCGAGTAATGAAGACTATGTTAGCATCGTATATTGAAGACAATCAGAGAAATTGGGACAAGTATTTAGCGAAGGTGGCTTGTGCAATTAGGACAGCTACTCATGAAGTTACTGGAATGACGCCGTATTTTGCGAATTTTGGTAGAAAATGAATCTCGATGGAACGAGACATGGAGAACCCGTGAAATCTTTGAATGACGTCGCGTTTGCGAATAGAGAACCTTTAATTGCTAGAGGCAATGTTTTCAAAAGTGTATGATGACATTAAAGAAGATTGAATGCAGCTATATTAGAAATAAAAATTACGACTTACGAAGAAGATTAGCTACTTTTCAAGTAGGAGATACTGTGTGGGGAAGAATTATGTTTTATCGGACGCGTCGCGTTATTTTGCCCGAAATTAGCACCTAAATTTATTGGACCGTTTTATATAAAGAAAAAGTTTCGTATCAGACGTATGAGTTATCGGACGCCTCGGACGACTCTAGAGGCATATGGCATGCCAAAGATTTAAAGTTCAGACCCTCAGACGATTAAGTTAGATAAGATTTTAGTGAATATATATAGTAGGTTAGGCTATTGAATTAATAGATCGTATTTTTTTTTGTTTGTTCTACCGTCAGATGGCTATTGGTAGGTTGGTCGGAAACCTATTTGGCGTGTGGAGTTGACTATTTCTATTTTCTTTTGTATCAGAATTTGTCTGTTTTGTTTGTGTCCTTGGGGCACACTTTGTGTAGGGACGGCCTAGAATTTTCCTAACAGAGGCCAACTGCTTGTCGTAAAGGCGACTAATCAAAGGGTGTGTCGGTGGGTGAGACCTTGGTTTGACAGGCATTTTGTCCCTTTAGGGTTGGTTGTGTCGTTCCCGGGTGTGGTTATTTTGTTGGTTGCGTGTTTGACGCAGGGTTATTTTGGTCTTAGACCACTTTCGGTATAAAATTCGTATATAGTTAGGATTATTTAGATTGGGTGCTTTTTTTGGAAGTCTGATGGTTCTACTTTATTGATTACGAATTGTTTAACGTTTACGATAATTTTGACGTATTAAGGAAAATATATACCGATTTGTGACGTTCTTTTGAACTCTACCGGCTTTGACGTTAACTTGTTTTTGTTTTTGGCTGAGTTGGTGGCGGTGCTGCAGCTCAGTTTTGTTTTAATTGATCTTTGTCTTGGTGATGGGGAGCGGAGCGGATCCTCCCCACCACCGTTAGTTGGGTTGTGGCTTCACGAGCGGACCTCAGTGAAGTGTTCTAGTTTTGACTTTGTGTGGGTCTCTTAGGACCAGTATTTTTGAGTTATTCTGGGAAAATCTCCTTGAGGTGTCAGGTTGCGTTGACGCACCCTGTTGTAGGATTTATAATGACGTGTATTACGTGTTTGAGTGGGTGTTAGTTTGAACGGAAAAAAAATTTTTTTTGTATGCATAATGTTGTGGTGTATGATACGCCACTGGAAATTTAGGAGAAATATAATTCAGTATGTAGATACGTGTATTTGAATATTATAGAGACTTTAGTGTTGGAATAAATAGATTCTGATGAATGTAAATGTGAAGAGAAATTTGTCGATGGGACGATAATGTATTGCTACTGTTTTGCTGCTGTAAGAAATGGAATGTTTGAAGATAGATGAGTAATCTTGGTCAGAAGATGTGAAGTATAAGTGTAGAATGTTTTAGAAAATATGTAGAGAAAGATTTGGTATGTTTAAGTGTTAATTTCAGAAAGTTTTCGTAATGTTGTGCAATTTGTTTTAAGAATAAATGTATGTATATGGAATTTGAGACATTAGACGGTACTTATTTTTGCAAATGTTGCGGAAGAAGATTGAGCGCAGGTTGGAGATAAAGGTTAAAAGTTGCGTAATGGTCCAGAGTGGCTACTGAATGTGAAAACAAATATGGCGATGTATTGTAATTACACGCGTGCTTGTATAGAGGGTAGCATCTATTCGAACTATGGAATTTTGAATGAATACTATTGGAGAATATAACGCGGAAGGAAGACATGTTTAAAGATGGATGACTGAAGGTATAAATAGGAAAGTCAGAGATTGAAGAGAGAGTGGAGAGTTAAGCTTTTTCGTTTTTGGCTGTTGCTCGTGGTGAATGTTGGGGGAGACGCGCACTAGGTGTAATGTGGTTTAGAATGGGTTAAGTCGGAGTTATATTTGTGAATTTTAATGAGGCAGTAATTGTTTAAACAACTGCGTAACCCGAACCGGGGATGAATCGTAAAAGACATTCATAAAAAAACGATAATTAAATTGAGATTGAAGATAAAATTAGTTTGTTTTCTTCAAGAAAATAATAAATAAAGCAGATTTTAAAGATAACAGTTGTTAACGTTAATAGCGTCAAGGTTAGGGCGTGTTCTTGTACCGAGATTCAGTTAAAATTATTTATGGGACCACCTTTTTAAGTGAACGAAGTGTTCGTTGTATATTAAGCCAATGTTTAAGTAACGTTATATGACATTGAAAGTTTATTTGTATAAGGGACTAAATTGGTATAAAGGTTGCTAGAAATTTTGGAGGCAACCAAACGTATACAATTATTACGTGTTATTAGACTATTTGTGAGTACAGAAAGGAATAAGTGTTTGTGAAATTGTGAAGCACTGGTTATGTGGCTTCATGCAATTTAAGGATTACAAATGGACTACAAATAATTGATTTACGGAAGAAAGAAAAAAGAAAATAAGGATTAATGGACAATTTTAAGTAAGAAATTAAATTTAAGGAATTTTAAAACTCATTTAAGCCCGATTATCTTTTTGTTTAGTTTTTTGCGTATGGTTTTTAAATTATTAAGTAGTTTTGAAAGGAAGAGATAATCGTTCTTGAGTCTTATTATATGGTTTGTTTTAGTAGTAAGAATGCAAAGTGGTATTTGGTGGTTTAACTTCAACCACGCTGATGTAATTTATTAGATATTTGTGTTTTTTGTTTTTTTTGTACAGGACAATATATGTATTTTGATTGTTATTCTGTTGTTTATTTAGCCAGGTATGGAACACAGTTTAACATTTACTTAATTGGTGATCTTGTTTTGACAATTTTAAAAGTAAGCTTTGCATATTTTAATTTTCAGATTTATGACAACCGGAAAGTTTTTTATTAGCCAGGTTGATTGCAAAATTTTCATGTTAGTTTCATTAGGCAATGCACTAGTGACGGATCAGCTGTTAATTTAAATTTCATTAAGTTTTAATAAAAAGTTGGAGTTTTGAGAACTTAATATTTACGAATGTCATACGATTCAGAAATGTTTAAAATTAAATTAAATTTGAAAGATATCGTTCATGTTAGGAATTTTAAAATTAATTACCGATCATGAATGAAGAATATTTATTCATTAATAAGTAGAAAAATAACTGTTTTGTGAATGAATTTGGTGATAAATTTTATTTTGGAAGTTTTGGTATACGAGGTGTATTCAAAAGTTTTTAATAACCTGGGTAGTACTAAATATATTTGAGTTTGAGTTGAATTGTTTGGGACGAGTGTTTGTTTTAGAACCCTCGTGTAAGGTTTACTGAGTAAGCACAATCCTACTTTCCACAATCAAGTAGGGTTAATTAACATCCAGCTTAAGACAATTATTTTAGCAAAGTTTCGATTGTGGTGGCGCCTAGAGACATATTTTCCCGGACTGAGCTGTTTGAATTTAGGTGTAAGGTGTTTGAGCATATTAATCATTCATTTTACTTATTATTTCGACCACGCCCATCTCCCTGTTAGCTGGCTTGGCAACCCACATTAGTAAGCATGCACGACGCCTAGTGCGGTTTGGACGTGTAACATAATTGGGCCCAAACGTGTGGGGCCTTGTGAATGAACTGTGACTTAATTTTGTTGTTTAATGAAATATTTAGTAAATTTTGGATTCTGAAGTTTAAATTACTGATTGTTGACGATTATCGATTGGACTTGTGAGTAGTGAATGTTGAGTCGTATGGCAATTTTTTTGTGAGGGAAAGGTTTAAGTATTTACATTTGTGACTTTGAGCTTATTTGTGTTAAGTGAATTCCTTTGTTCTGAAAGATATTTTGGTGGTTTAACGGTTGTTAGGATATTTTTGGTATTTTGGGAAACCTTTATTTGTTAAATCCATATTGATTGTTTGAAATTGAATGAGATTAAGTATGAGATAGCTATTAGGGAGGTGATGCTTCCTAGGCATTTGGCTTTACGAAAAGAATTAATTTACAGTGAAGAAGCTGCGGGTAGGGTACCAGTACCCGTTTGGTTTGATACTGATAGGTTAGCTATTAATGAAACTAAGTTAGAAATTGAAAAATTAATTGATGAATTACATAGTAACGTGACTACAAAATTATAGCGACGATTGAAACAAAATTTAAGTATATTTTTAATAAATTAATAATGTTGTGGCAAAAACGGATGTAGAAAATAAAGAAAGGTTAGGATGGCAAATTTAGTAGAGCGCCGAATTGGACCAATAGTGAGCCTATTAAGCAAAGGTATTATCGTGTATCACCATTTATGCAAAACAATTGATGATGAGTTAGAAAAATGTTGAAGCTTGGGTGGTTAGAAATCAATAGTGCATGGGCTAGTCCCATTTTTGGTCAAAAGAAGGACGGAAATATAGGTTTTTTGTAGATTATCAAGTTGAATAAGGTTACGGAAAAGGATGCTTATCCTATTCCTTACGTTTCGTCAATTTTAGATCGTCTTTGCGAAGTTTATTTCGTCTTTAGATTTAAGTCTGCGTATTGGCAACTTAATGGCGGAGGATTCGAAAGTTTACAGCTTTTGGTCCCAATGGGGTCTTTATCAGTTTAAAGAATGCCTTTTTGGAGTTAATGCACCGGCATCGTGGCAACGATTAATTGACAGTGTTATTGGTTCAAATTGGAACCTTATGTGTTTGTTTATCTTGATGACACTATAATTTGTACACCGACGTTTGAAAAACATATTGAAGTGTTAACGGAATGTTTAAAATTTGAACGGGCAGGTTTAACGTTGAGCAAGGACAAGTGTTCCTTTTGTCGTGAATTGCGTTATTTGGGTTTAATGGTAAATTCTGGTTTATTAGTTGATCCCGAGAAGGTTGAAGCTATTTTGAAGATGGTGACTACGGCGTCGGAAATTGAAAATTATCGGTATGGCATCATGGTATCGGCGTTTTTATCGCGCAGTTTTCGTCTATTATCCACCTCTTACGAAATTATTGAAAAAAATGTACGCTTTGGTGGACGGAAGAATGTAGTGAAGCGTTGGATATTATTAAAATTGTTTAGTGACAGCACCTATTTGACGTGTCCAGATTTTAGTTTACCGTTTTCGATTCAAACTGACGCATCGGATTATGGAATCCTCAGTTTTGACTCAGACCATTGATGGAGTGGAGAAAGTTATATGTTATAATGTAGATCATTGACCGTAGCAAAAAGTTTTCGACTACAAAGGGTTTTTGTTTGGTCGATGAAGCTTGACCTACATCGAAGGGTTAAGTTTGGCGTTTTACGGACCATGCATCCTTAAAGGTTACATTTTGAAGGATCCGACAGGACGTTTGGCTCGGTGGGCAGTTTTCAGTATGATTTTGAAGTTATACATAGGAAGGGTAGAGATCATTGTAGATACCCTATCGCGATCAGTTGTTATTGAGGAAACGTCTAGTTAAATAAACCAAAGGGAAAAACCCCCCAAAAAAAAAGGGATTTTTAAAAAAAAAAAAGGAAAAAGGGGAAAGGGGGGAAAATGGGAGTTTTTTTTAAAAATTTGGGGGTTTTTTTGGAAAGGGGGTTTTTGGGGGAAGGGAAGGCGGGAAAAAAAAAGCCAAAAAAGGGGAAAAAAATTTTTAAAAAATTTTTTTTAAACCTTTAAATTTTTAAAACTTTTAAAAATTTTTTAAAAACCAAAAAAAATTCCCGGAAAAAACCCCTTTAAAGGGGTTTGGAAAACCCCCGGGGGCCCGGTTAAATTTAAAAAATTTCCCCCTTTTTTGGGTTTTTAAAAACCCGTTAAGTTTTAAAAGGGAAGTTTTAAAAAAAAATGTTTTTTTGGAAATTTTTTTATTTAAAAATTTAAATTTAAATTTTTTTTTTGGTGGGTTTTTGGGGGTTTTTTTTTTTTTTTTGGGGGGGGGGTTTTTTTGGGGGTTTTTTTTTTTTTGGGGTTTGGGGGGTTTTTTTGGGGGGGGGGAAAATTTTTTTTTGGGAAAAAATTTTTTTAAATTTTTAAAATTAATTTAATTAAAAAAAAAAAATAATTTAAAAATTTTTTAAAAAAAATTTTTTAAAAAATTTTTTTTATATTTAAAATTAAAAAATTTTAATTAAAAAATTTTTTAAAAAAAAAAAAAAAATTTAATTAATTTTAAAAAAATTTTTAATTTAAAAAATTATTTTTTAAAAATTTTTATTTTTAAAAATTAAAAAATTTTTTAAAATTTTTAAAAAAAAAAAAAAAAAAAAAAAAAAATTTTAAAAAAAATTAAAAAATTTTTAAATTTAAAAAAAAAAATTTTTTTTTTTTAAAAAAAAAAAAAATTTTTTTAAAAAATTTTTTTTTAAAATTTTTAAAAATTTAAAATTTAAAATTTAAAAATTTAAAAAATTTTTAAAATTTTTATTTTAAAATTTTTAAATTTTTTTTTAAAAAAAAAAATTTTTTTTAAAAAAAAAAAATTAAAAAATTAAATTTTTTAAAAAAAAAATTTTTAAAATTTTTAAAAAAATTTTTTTTTTTTTAAAAATTTTTTTTAAAAAAATTTTTAAAAAAAAATTTTTTTAAAAATTTTTAAAATTTTTAAAAAATTTTAAATTTTTTAAAATTTTTTTTTAAAAATTTTAAATTATTTTTTTTTTTAAAAAAAAAAAATTTTTAAAAAAAAATTTTTTATTTTATTTTTTTTTTTTTTTTTTTTTTTTTTTTTTTTTTTTTTTTTATTTAAAAAAATTTTTATTAAATAATTAATTTAATTTTTTTAAAAAAAAAATTATTTTTTTAAATTTTTTTTTTTAAATTTATATTTTTTTTTTTAAAAAAAAATATTTATATATTTTTAATTAAATTAAAAAAAAATTTTTTTTTATAAAATTATATTTTTTAAAAAAAATTTTTTTTTAAAATTTTTTATATATATTAATAAAAAATAAAATTTTAAATTTAAAAAAAATTAAAAAAAATATATTTTAATATTTTTTTTAAATTTTAAAAAAAATTTTTATTTAAAAAAAAAAATTTTTTTAAAAAAAATATTTTATTTAAATTTTAAAATATTAAAAAAAAAAAAATTTAAATATTTTATTTTAAATTTTTTTATATTTTTTTTTTTTAAAAATTTAAATTTTAATAAAATTTTATAAAATTTTATTAAATTTTTTTTAATATATTATATATATTAAATTTTAATATATAAAATTTTTTTTTAAAAAATTTTTAAAAAATTTTTTTAATTTAATATAAAAATTTAAAATTTTTAAAATTTAAATTTAATAAAAAAAAAAAAAAATTTTTTTATAAATTTATAAATTTTTATATATAATTAAAAATTTTTTAAATTATTAAATTTTTTAATTAATAAATTTTAATAAAAAATTTAAAAAAAAAAAAAAAAAAAAATTTTTTTATAAATATATTAAAAAAATTAAATTTTTTTATTTTTTTAAATTAATTTAATATAAAAAAAATTTATAAAATTTTAAAATTTTTTTTTAAAAATTTTTAAAATTAAATTTTTTAAAAAAAAAAAAAAAATAAAAAAATTTTTTTAAAAAAAAAAATTTAAAAATTTTTTTAATATAAAAATTTAATTTTTTAAAAAAATAAAATTTAAAAAATTTTTTAAATAAATTTTTTAAAATTTTTTAAAAATTTTTTATTTTATATTAAATTAAAAATTTATATATTTTAATTTTAAAAAATTATATATTAATATATTTAAAAAAAAAATTTTTAAAATATTAATAAAAAAAAATTAAAATTTTTTTTTTTTTTTATATAATTAATTATAATTATATAAATTTATTTTTAAAATTTTAAAAAAAAAAAAATATTTAAAATTAAATTTTAAAATTAAAATTTAATTATTTTAAAAAATTTTATAAATAAATTTTTTTTAAAATAAAAAAATAAAAAAATTTAAATTAATAAATTTTTAATTATAAATTTAAAAATTTTTTAAAATTTAAAAATTTAAAAATTTTTATATTTTTTTTATTTAATATTTATTTATTTTAAATAATTTTTAAATTAAAAAATTTATTAAAATTTATTTTAAAATTTTTTTTAAATAAAAATTTTTTAATTTTTAAATAATTAAAATATAAATTTTTTTAAAAATATTTATATTTTTTATATTTTTTATAAAAAAAATTTTTTTTTAATTTTATTTTTATATATATAAAAAAAAATTTTTTTAAAATATTTAATTAAATTTTAAATATTTTTTTTAAATTTAAAAAAATTTTTTTTTAAATTTTAATATTTATTTAAATTTAAATATTTATTTTTTTTTAAAAATTTTTTTTAAAATTTAAAATTTTAAAATTATTTTTAAAAAAATTTTTTAAAAAATAAATTTTAAAAATAATTTTTTTTTAAAAAATTTATTAATATATATTTAAAAATTTAAATTTTTAAAATATATTTTTTAAATTTTTAAAAATTTAAATTTATTTAAAAAAATAATTATTAATTTAAATAAAAAAATATAATTATTTTTTTATATTTAAAATTTTAAAATAAATTTTTTTATAATTTTTAATATAAAAAATTTTTTTAAAAATTTTTTAAAAAATTTTTTAAAAAAATTTTTTAAATTTAAATTTAATTTTTTTAAATTTTTTTAAATTTTTAAATTTTAAAAAAAAATTTTTTTAAAATTAAAAATTTTTAAAAATTTTTATAAATTTAATTTTTAAAATTATATATTAATTTTTATTTTATATTTTTAATTAAATTTTTTTTAATTTTTTTAAAAATTATTTTTAAATTAAAATTTTTTTATTTTAATTTAATTATATTATATTTTTTTTTTAAAATATTTTTTTAATTTTTTAATTATAAATTTTTTTTTTAAAAAATTTTTTTTTTTTTTTTAAAATTTTAAATTTTTTTTTAATATATTTAAAAAATTAATATATTTTTAATTTTTTTTTATTTTTTTTATAAATTTTTATTAATAATTATTTTTTTTTTAAAAAAAAAAAATTTTTAATTATTTATATTTATTTATTAATATATTTATTTTTTAAAAAAAAAAATTTTTTTATTATTTATTAATTATTTTTTATTTATTAATATTTTTTATTTATTTTAAAATTTATTAATTTTTATTTTTTTATTTTTTTTTATTTTAAAAATTTTAAAATTTTAATTATTTTTTTTATTTTTTTTTTTTATTATTTTTTTTATTAATTTTTTGGGTGTATGAATATTTTTTTTTTAAAAAAATATGGTTTATAAAAAATTTTTTTATTTAATTTTTTATTTTTTTTTTTTTTTTTTTTTTTATATTTTTTTTAAAAAAATAAAATTTAAATTTTTTTTTATTGGTATTTGTTTTTTTTTATTTTTTTTTTTTTTTTGGGGTTTTTTTTTTTTTTTGGTGTGGTTTTGGGTTAAATTTTTTTTTTATTTTTTTTTTTTTTTTTTTAAATTTTTGGGTTGTGTGTGTGTGTTTTTGTGTTTTTTTTTGTGTGTTGTGTTTTTTGGGTTTTTTTTTTTTTTTTTTTTTTTTTTTTTTTTTTTTTTTTTTTTTTTTTTTTTTTTTTTTTTTTTTTGTTTTTTGTTTTTTTTTTTTTTTTTTTTTTTATTTTATTTTTTTGGGGAAAATGGGGGTTTTTTTTTTTTTTTTTTTTTTTTGTTTTTTTTTTTTTTTTTTTTTTGGGTTTGTTTTTTTTTGTTTTTTTTTGTTTTTTTGTTTTGTTTTTTTTTTTTTGTTGGTGGTGGGTTTTTTTTTTGTTGGGTTTGTTTAAAGGGGGGTTTTTTTTGGGGGTTTTTTTTGGGGGGGTTTGGGGTTTTTTTTTGGGGGTATGGGCCCCTTTTGGGGGGGGGGGGGGTTTTTTAAAATTTTAAATTTGTGTTTTAATTTTTTTTAAAAAAAAAATTTTTGTTTAAAAATTTTTTTTTTTAAAGGAAAAATTTTTGGAAAAATAATTCCAAAAGGGAATAAGGTTTTTAAAAATTTTTTTTTTAAAATTTTGGGTTTTTTTTGTTTTAAAAAATTGGTTTTTTTTGGGGGGGTTTTTTTTTTTGCTTTTTAAAATTTTAAAAGGTTAAAATTTTTCCAAAAAGGGGAATAATGTTAAAAAAAAAAATTTAAAATTTTGGTTTAAAAATTTTTTTAAAAAATTTTTTTTTAAAAATTAAAAAATTTTTTTTAAAAAAGGGGGAAATTAAAAAAAAATTTTAAAATGGAACTTAAATAAAATTAGGAAATTTTTAAAAAATTTTTAAAATTTTTTTTTTTTTTTTAAAGGGTTTTGGGGTTTAAAGGGTTTTTTTAATTTTTTTAAATTTAAAAAATTTTTAAAAGGGAAAAAATAAAAAAAAAAAAAAAAAAATTTTTTTTTTTGGTTTTGGGGCCCCTTTTTGGGGTTTGGGTTTTGTTTTTTTAAAAGGTTAAGGGTTTTTTAAAAAATTTTAAAAGTTTTAAAACCTTTTTAAAAAAAAATTTTTTAAAAAATTTTTTAAAAAAATTTATTTTTTTTTAAAAAAAATTTAAAATTTAAAATTTTAAAAGGAAAAAAAAAAAAATTTTTTTAAAAAAAAAATTTTTTTTTTTTTTTTTAAAAAAAAAAATTTAAAATTTTAAAAAAGGGAAAAAAAGTTTAAAAAAATTTAAAATTTTAAGTTTAAAATTTTTTTTTAAAAAAATTTAAATTTTTTTTAAATTTTTTGGGGTTTTGGTTTTTTAATTTAAAAAAAAAAAAATTTTTTAAAAAAAAATTTTTTTTTTAAAAAAAAAATTTTTTTTTTAAAAATTTTTTTTTAAATTTTTTTTTTTTTATTTTGTTTAAAAATTTTTTTTTTTGGGAAAATTTTTTTTTTTTTTTGGGGTTTTTTTTTTTTTTTAAAAAAAGAAATTTTTTTTTTTTTTAACCCAAATTTTTGGGTTTTTTGGTTTTTTTTTTTTTAAAAAAGGTTTTTTTTTTTTTTTTTTTTTTTAAAAGGGGAAAAAAAAAAAAAAATTTTTTTTTAAAACCTTTTTAAAATTTAAAATTTTCCCTTTTTAATTTAAAATTTTTTTAAAAAAGTTTTTTTTTTAAAAATTTTTGGTTAAATTTTTAAAAATTTTTTTTAAGGGGAACTTTTTTTTTATTAAAAATTTTTTGGGTTGGGTTTTTTTTTAAAATTTTTGGGAAAAAAAAAAGGGTTTTAAAAATTTTAAAAAATTTTTAAAAAATTTATTTTGGGGTTTTAAAAATTTTTTTTTAAAAAAAGGGGGAAGAATAAATTTTTTTTTTTTTAAAAAAAAATTTTTTGGGGGAAAAAAAATTTTTTAAAAATTTTTTAAAAAGGGGAAAAAAAAATTTTTTTTTAAATTAATTTTTTTTGGGTTTTTGGGAAATTTTGTTTTTTTTGGTTTTTTTTTAAAAAAAATTTTTTTTAAAAAGGGGTTTTTTAAAATTTTTTTGGGGAAAAAAATTTTTTTAATTTTAAATTTTTTTGTGGGGGCCCTTTTAAAAATTTTTTGGGGAAAGGTTTTTTTTAAAATTTTTTGGGTTGTTAAGGGTTTTGGGGAAAAATTTAAAAATTTTGTTTAAATTTTCGTGCTCGTCACATTTTTATAAACAAACTAACCTCTTCGCGTGTCTACTCGATAAATTGTATTTAAACAAAAAAAATGTCCTTACCAGCTTATGAAGTATGTGCAGTGCCTTTTTGTATAAATTTTATTCATGTCTCACAAACTTGTAATTACTATATTCATTTTTCTATTTTTGGTTAAATTTCACGCAATAAACAATATGTGTGTTAAGATGTACAATCAAAAGATAATCTTCGTACACGAGTCAAATGGCACCTTTGACAGCAGCCGTTTATAGCCGTATGACGACACTAGCATCATGGCGTCGTTTCGATTACTTAAACCACAGTTTAGAAAAATTTAAACTTATTAAAATAATATTAATTTTTAGAATCATTGTCATTTAACTAGTTACTTAGTAGTTACTTAGGTTCTCACAATCCTAAGCTACATTTAACAAGGCATGTCATAATCAATAATTACATCGGCCAAGTACCCTATTACGTAAATTTTTTGTGTTTATAGAAATGTCCATTTTTTTGTCCCGGTTCTGAGGTTTCATTGCTTACAAGGAATTAATCAGTCTAGGAAGTACAGAAAAGACCGCGCGTCTTTCAGATAAGGCACATTAGGACTACATCACAAGCTCTAGAATTTACGAAACTACTCTAGCACTTTTGTCGACTTAAATAAATAGCGTGCGACCCGCTTATGAGGCAGTATGAAGTATCAAGTCTAGCGCGAAAAGTATTTGCTTACGACGGTGCCTTGAACACGTGGAAAATAAATATACCGGTGCGTGTAAATAAATATAGTGTAAATAGTTTATTTAAATAAATAATCGTTATAGTGTAGTGTGTACCTAGAACGGTAGGAAAACAGAAAATGCCATAAAGAAAGTGTATATTTAATAAAGATTTGGAAAGTGAACATCCATTTATTAAAAAGACAACCTCAGATAGTGATGTAAAGTGCTTAAAATGTGCACAGTTTTTGCTTGCACACGGTGGTAAGGCGGATATTGCTTAACACATATCGACACTTAAGCATAAAAAAGCATATATTGCTGCTTCTAGTAGTAGCAAAGTGTAGTCTTTTGTCGTACGGAAACACGTTTGGAAATGAAGAACTAAAGCTATCTGCGATTGAATGCACTCGGTCATACCACAACGTGATTCACAATCAGTCCTTTCGTTCTATGGATTGCATTTGTAAGCTAATAAAAAGTTGCTTCCAACAAAAATTTGCATGTGCTAGAACCAAATCTGAAATTATTGTGTGTAATTATGTGTAACATTTTACAAAAAAAATCATTAAGTTTCATACAAAATGATCTTAGAATGGTCAATTTTGTAACAATCTATACAGATTTTTCAAAGCACGGGAGCGTAAAAAACTGTCCTATACCCGTAAGATATTTTATGAAAGACAAGAGCATTCAAGTAAAACTTTTGGAAGTTCACGATTTTCCGGATGAAACTTCAGACATTATATCCGAAAATATTATTAAAACGGCTGACAATACGAATTAACAACAAAAGTAATGGCAATGCGCGCTGACAACATAAATTGCAATTTTGGAGGAGTAGCAAAACATGGTCAAAATAACGTCTTTCATAAAGTTCAGCAGTTACTTAAAAGACCTTTAGTCAAAGTGAACTGTGCTGTTGATATCCCACATCAGCAGACTTTGCCTATTGACATCGAAGCCATTATTAGAAATATCTATGGCTACTGCTATATTTATACTGTTCGAGTTAAACAATTAAAAGCATTTTGTGAGTTTGTCAATGTTTAATACCAAAAACTGTTGAGATGCAGTAAAACTAGATGGTTCTTAATAGTTTTAAAAATAGTTTTTTTGAAGTTTGGCTATGGTTTCTTCACCCACAAGCTTCTAAATTTCATAAATATGTGCAGCAAGTGGAATCTGTAAAATCTTCTATGATTCTATCAAATTTAAAGCAACAATTACTAGAAGGAAAAAACGAAGTCTCTTTGCAAAATCAAGTTAATACTATGCTAGTAGCTTTGGTAAGTCAAGAAGAAGACCTAGCCGTATCACAATTTAAAACGTCAGTGACCATGCTTTATACCACTTGTACAGCTCATTTAGATAAAGGGACGCAACACTTTGAAGATTCGCTGGCGTTTCGTTGGGTATTGCTAAAAAAGAACTTCTGTGGTCAAATGTTAGAGACCCATTACTTTTTTGACAACACCCTCATATTCATATAGATGATACTTTTTGATGAATTTGTGTGCATTAAAAAAATTACAACCAGTCAAAAAATAAAGGAGTGGAAAAAGTTTCTGTTTCTATTGGCAAACATTGGGTAGGGATTTTTAACCACTTCAAGAGTGAAGATATCCACACAACAACATATTAAAAACTGTTGAAATGTGCATGTATTTACCAGGATGCAACGCCACCACGGAAAGAATTTTTCTGATATGAATAAATTTCGGACCAGCGAAAAAACTAGCCTTATTGTAAAACTTAATGACAAAACATAATATTGAAATTAGTTGTATCTTCAAGATCGCCCAGATATTTTACGAATGAGTAACGTTTCGCTTGTCACTTTATTAACTATGTACTTCTATAAGCCGAAGTAAGGTACAGATTTAAATAGATTTTTTTTTATTATTTTTTTTGACATTGTGATGTGGGACGCCCAAAAACTTACCATAAACAACCATTAACTTTGTATCTAATTTAAAAGACATTTCTACCCGTCCTTCCCCTTACTGAGGAGTATTTGGTACCCCTTAGACTCTTCGAGTGATGCCTCCATGCACCGTGTTACATAAATGGATAATCAATACTAGTTTTGACAGGCTCCGGAAATCATTATAACAAATTTAGTCATGGTAACACCAAAATTATTTGTGTTTACGTTGCAAACATGTTTTAAGCGTTTTAATTCGTAAAATGCCTAAATCTTTTTCAGTTACTGGGTTATTTTTTTAAATTTTACAATGGCAAGGAAAACGTGTATTGCACTGCTTCAAAATCAAACACTACAGTTAAGTAGTAATTATAATTAATTACTTTTATAAGGTTCGATTCCAGCAAAACGACTGTCCTGTTCATAATTTTAGAAATAGAAAAACTGAAAACAAAGTCCTGTACTTTTGCAGCTAAGTCTGTTATCTTACTTCGCTCAATTTTTACTTGTGGTAAACAGAGAGATACACTAGTGTGATTCTCGAGAAAACATAGCGGTATCAGAGCAAACGCAATCGTATTAAATATTTCATTATTAATGTAACTAATAATTAAAATGATGCCTAAGTCGTAAAAGATCTTGATTTATACGAGAATTATTCATAAAGTAACGGCCGATTGACTATACACAATAAACTCCATGGTTGGGATATTCGGAAAGTCGCCTTACGTCAATCAGTTTGTTACACGCCCAAACCGCACTAGGCGCCGTGCAAGCTTATCGAAGTAAGCAGGTTACCAAGCCAGCTACAGAGGAAATGGGCGGGATCGATATAAGGAGTAAAATGATTGAAAGGTAGTTTCAAACACCTTACACTTACCATAAATCTATAACTCACAATGCTCAACCCAGGAAAAATTGTCTCTAGGCGCCACCACAATCTTAAATTTTTCTGAAATAATTAGTCTTAGGCGGGATGTTAAATTAATCCTATCGGATTGTGGAAGACGGGATTGTAGCCTACACAGTACAATCATACACCACTCCAGTTCAATCACACTTGAAAAGAAATGTATCCAAAAGCTCAAGAAAATTTTTAAATACACGGGTCGTCGTAAACTTATTGAACACGCCCTGTACATATGAAAATTCCAAGTTATAACACGTTAATTTGAATAATTTCTAAGTATCCCTCGTATACATGTAAATTTATATTTCTAACTGTTATAAAACTCTGAATCAAATAAATATTACCCAATTTAGAAAAGAATTAAAATAAAAAGTCGGTTTAATAATTTTTATATCAACAAAACATTCGTTTGTTTTCGAGAAATTTAAAATATAACGGTTAGTGGTTTCATCATAAATAACCTCTATATATTTTATGAATACTATCTCTTCAAAAATCGTATTTAAACATTCATCAATAGGTTTAAATTTTAATACTTCAAAGCTGTAATTTATACTTAATAAAAAATATTCTGTTATTCGTGTTCTTAATTTACTTGAATTATCTGGCTCATTATGCAATTTCAAATCGATCATTAAACTAAAAAATATTAAAAGGTCACTTCAATTATCAGTAGGTGTAACCTGTTAGGTAAATTTACACAGGTTAATGCTAAAATTTTTATCTCAGCTGACACAAATAAACAACAAAAGTAAATTAAATAATGAATATATATTGACCAATTTTCAAATGTAAATATGCATAATCATGTGGCTTCAAAAGCCCCACAAAAACGAATTCTTATATATTAAAAATTCCCCCAAAATCTTATGTACTAAACACATTAAAATACATAAAGGTCGATTATCCTTTTTCTTATAATAAGAAATTATTAACTCAGTAAGCAAGAAGGAACTTAAAAGATAAGCGTATATGTTAAACAAAACTAAAACTATTTCTTACAATTTATGTTAGTTACTCCTCTATCCGTAATATAGTGAAGTACATGTGGCCTGCTTGCAGTAATTTGCACCCACACTGGTACAAAACACAGAAGACAACCGTAATCGCTAACTTATTAAGCTGTACACTCGCGAGCGCAGTTGTCTGTCCTTCACTCGCGCACAATGCACATATGCACCTGGGCAATCCGATTTATTATTTGCCCTTCATATAAACGTTTATCACGATAAAGAATGTTTACTTCGACTTGTATAATAGAATTATTGTTTGCTTTGTACAATCGATCTAATATTGTTATCAACTGTTTACATACGACAATCCATGTCACAAACGACCACTAATCCCTAACTTAATTAACACACCTTTAATTCAGTTACTTAAAGGGTTACTTTACGCTTTCTTTATTTATTGGATAACGTACTTACTGAGCACAACCGAATATTTTGCTGTTTTATTGTTAAATCTGCTTCAGCACTTTTTAAATATCTTGAAAGGAAATCACTATTATCCCCTTTCAAATCACACTTAAAACTATTTATTTATGAATGTCTATACACGATTTATCCCCTTATGGGTTATTGAGTCGCTTATATACGTACTGCTGAACTAACATTTATATACCTTCTGCCCGCCATATTGCCAAAATTCCGCAATATATTCGCGCCAACACCAAAATGCACCTATCACAATTGAGATATCACGTGTTTCTTTCCCGCGTCGAAGTCCTGAAAGCGGAATAAGACACACACGATGCGCAATGAACGTAGCCATCTTGAATTTACTTTTTGAATTCACTCAATAACTCTCCGAAAGAATCATTAATTGTAATTATATACATTCCGTACATTACTCAGACCATAACATAACTTTCAAAATGTCGCATGTGGGCGAATCCTCTTTCTTCACAATTTAACCAACTCTAGCACATTCTAACAACTTCATTCTTGAACACGCATTCAATTTTTCATTATTGCACCATATCACAAAATTTCTACAAACAGAATATGCATACATGTTCCTTACTGTACATTAATACAACATTAATATATCATTCACTCACTCATTCATACGTCTACAACCATTCCTTTAATCCGAATTGTACACACCAGCAAAACACCAGTGGCAAATTGGTCTTTTACCAGTACCGTCCTAGTAGGAATTTACTCAAACATTATTTATCAACCAAATTTAATGCTTTAAAAATGAAAATATTCCATAACATTAAAATATTCTCTCATATGGCACACAATGTTCCATTAAACTCCAGTAGCATATCGTTTACACCAACTTACATGCTGCATACACACAAAAATTTTTTTTCGTGCAAACACATTTCCTTTACACTCAGAATACGTTTCACACGTTATAAAAATACTGCATAAACACGATGCGTCAAAATAACCTTGATGGAAATCGATAGTGCTATTGCGTCTCTCGCGAAATCCGTTCTGTTGCTCACTTCGTCCAAGAAAAATGAGCCAATTCTGCCTAGGCTCATCGTTAATTTCGTCGCGTGTATGAAGATGTGGCTATGAGGGAGTGAATGATGCAGATGATTCAAGTCTGATAGCACAAATGTACGCGATGAAAGTGGTCGAGAAAAACATTCCAATGATACTGATTGTTCAATTCTCTGATTAGAGAGATTGAGTAGTTGGGGTTTAATGTGAGGGGTACGCCGTCACTCGTACCAATTGTAGACTAGACCTCACAACCCTGTTGAGCAATTGAATAAAAGATGAGATTCATTCAAAGACTATTTTATTTGATATTATTTACACTTTATATACAACTTTTTACATGACGTATTTTATTGTTTGACCTAGTTAGTAGGTCATGTTTTATTCATTTAAGCGCCTTTTTGTGCTTACTAGTTATAATGCACATAGTATATGTGTAATTTCAACCTTACACACTTTTGTATCAGCACAATTGTCGCAATAATTAACCTGCTCTATATTCAGTTTTGCTTACGATTCGTTTTACGTATTTCTTAATTGTTAATTCTACTTATATTTCTCAACTTATTACTAAATATAAAATTACTAAAATTATTAACATTATTAAAATACCCTGTTTAATCTGCAAGATTAAACACTGATAAACTTGTGCAACATGTTGACGAAATTGTGGGTTTACGGCGTCAGTTCACAATTTCCGAACTTTCTGTTTAGATTTCAAGAGCAACTTCCTTTAACGTTAGCGCAGAGAGATTAGGTTGTCATAAGTTTTGTGAACGGCGAGTACCAAAATGCCTAACCGATCGTCACAAAACTGAAAGAACGGGTTCGGTCTTGACATTCCTTGAAGAGGGGAAACATTTTCTGAACAGAGTCTTGACTGGGGACGATACGTAGGTGCAGTACGTGACTTCTGAAACAAAGGACAGTCCTAACAGTGGATGCACACTAATTTCCCCAATAAGTTCAAAAAATTAAATCAGATGCTGCAAAACTCCAAAATGATGGTTACAGTTTTTTGAAATGGCAAGTTTACGAAAAATTACTTTAATTATTTAACTTCACACCACAGTGTAACAAGTAATGCATTGTTTGTACGTATGTCAAGCTGAATTATTCCATGAAACACTTAATTCTATTGCAAAAATTGATAATTTTTATTCCTAAATGTGAGGCGTACATTACAGAGGCACTGACTAATGTTGTAATATTGTTGTGCGACCTTGGTCCTGTAGGGTGGCACTTGAAAGTTGGTATATAATGAATTAAATAATTCATAAAGAACTAACGTTAACTAGTTAACACTTACATTATATTTATAGCTTGATGTGCTACTAATGATTAATAATGATTAACTTACCTACTTGAGTAACTAACACTCCTTTATATCTTTTAAATGTATGTTACCTACTTATTTCATTACTACAGGTTGCTTGCTTGCATTTACCTTTGTTCATAACGTAAGTAGGTGACACCATTTAATGTTTACTAGATACTGCTTGATAATTGAATTGCATTAAATACTATTACGATATCTAATTCTAATTAAGGGCACATCAATATGTTATTCGGCCAACATGTTTTAAGAACACCACTAGGAAAAAACGTCATACTGTTGGTCCCTAGCACAAATTTGAGATGTTTACCGAAGGGTAAGGCAATGTATTATTTTTGGTGACTCTACTACTCGTGGTTGTACTCTAAATTGGAATGAATAAATGTTTGAAATTGAATTTTTTACTTAATTTAATGGAAACCTGGTCTCACTATTGAATAAATGGTTATTTAATAAAGACGGTATGAGTAAGATATCGAAGCAACCTCACTTTCGTCTCCGGCAAATTCGGGACGCAGCGTCCGAAGGAAATTACATCAGTTAAATTTTAAATATATATATATATATATATATATATATATATATATATATATATATATATGTATAGAGTCGAACCTCGCTATCTCGAATCCCAAGGGAATAGAGAATAATTCGAGATAACACGTGTTCGAGTAATGGAGGTGCGGAAAAAAATCCTAATTATAGATTTTCGTGAGAATTTCAGTGAATGGGTAGAAAAAAGAAGAAAGAAATAAAAGGAGATTGTTTCAGAATTTCTTTTACATCGAGTTATAGCGTTTAGTAAGCAAACTTTGCGATATAGAGGTCTTTTCATAAAATTGACCTCTATATCTCGAAACAATTCAAGTTATAAAGGCGCAATACGATTAAAAATACTTCGAGTTAATCTCCCTTTTTTTCGACTTAAATTCTAATTATAAAGGTTTTCGAGTTAACGAGATTCCAGTTAGCGAGGTTTACGTATATATATATATATATATATATATATATATATATATATATATATATATATATATATCTGTCATTGTTGAGAACACAATACCCTCTGCATTTCGCAATCAAATGCTGCCACATGATATAGTAGTGGCCGGGCTTCCGTATTTCCAAATTCTAAGTTAACAGAATAATCCGTAGTTATTAATTAAGCCATTTGTGAAGTACATAATTTGATTCGCAGTATTATACCCCACATTCATAATTTTATAATAAAGTTTGTATATATATACATAACAATTTTACCTCCGGTAAAACCCTTATCTTACGTCATTGACTTTTCTGTATTATCCGTATTACACATATTCTAGTTAATTTATAATATTCTATTTTGTGGGGATAAATAGTTAATTTTTTTATAGTTGTATACCTGTATTTATTTATTTCTACGTTGTAACTAACGTAATATAAATTATATCTTAGACTTACGCCATCTAGCGGTAATAAGTAGAATCAAAATTCTGATTCTGGTTAATTTTAAGACATGTGATTAGAGTTTTCTACGTTTGATATTAATTAAACAACTCAAATTAAACTACTCTATAAACCAATGCACTATTTATTTAATAAAGGATTATTGTTCATTACTTTTTTTAGGGAGCTTGTCTCAGAGTAAAGTTTTACTTCATCGTACATGTGGTGAGTAGGTTAATTCATTATATTTTCTTTAGATACACTAGATCCGAAATTGCTTCTGGAATTTTCGGGACCATTCTGCATATATTTTTGCATCCATTTTCTGTACCAAGAAACGGGAGACTATCATTTGCCTATATCTCATAGGCAAATATGATTGGCGGAAATGTAGAATTTAAAGTTTTAGTTCCCAACATAAAAATTTTAGTGTTAAGCGTGGCAAACACATCATCCACGTATTTAATCTAAACTTTAGGAAAGTAAGGGAAACTTTGTTTTAATTCTGTTTCAAATTTACCCATGGTATATATATATATATATATATGCCGGGTGACATAAAAAAAAGTGTCATGCATGTGCCACGCGATAGAGGACACTAAAATAAGAAAAAAAGTTCTTATGAACTTAGGTCCGCAACGCCTTCGTTTAAAAGATATAGGGTGTTGAAGTTTAATTATTTTTTTGTTTTTTTCTTAATATCTTCTTACAATGATGTAATAAGCTGACGAAATTTTGTATACAGGAGCTTTTCATCACGCAGAATTCAAATATAACCTTAGTTTTTTTATTACTGATAGAGGGCGCCACATACAAGTTTCCATCTTGTTTGAAACGGTCCTAACTTTTTTGCCTTACATTGTATGTCGACCGTTGATGAGAAAAGAGTTCAGTGTTTTTTAATTTTTAGTGCTAAGTGGGTATATTTTGTTTGTTACAGGTCCTGCCACAGTTCCAGTGTTCCAGATTTTTCATAGTTAATTTTTGTAACTATATTTCATAAAAAAGCATTTTACACAAACATTCTTCTCACAACCCATACACTGCAAAATTGAATAAGGAGTTTAGAAGGAGCGACTTTAGAACCAATATTGGACGCTAAATACATCTTGACCTTTTCCCTATATTCTAACAGTAACTACATGAACTACACTAGATAAGGTGTACTTTGCGAGTCACAAGTTGAGACAGGACGTTTGCATCATGTGGCGCAAAACGAAAAAATTACAGCTCTGATTAATTTTGAATTCTACAAATGTGTTGCACAGAGCCCTACTTGCTCGGCCGCATTACACTCAACGTGATATGCCTGAATATGGTTTTGTTTATACAGCAATTGATTAAAAATTTTTTAAACTCGTTTTCATGTTTTGGAATGCTTCACTTCTTGGTCGGAAAATAATTTCAAACACGTGTTAGGATTTTAAAATTCTAGAGGGTCATAAGAAAACGATTTATATTCCAGCAGTGCCATTTCGGTTAATAATACAACAAAATGTAATTAAGCAAAGTTGTTGGGAATATGATAATATGGTTAGCGCCAAAATTTCACAAAGATTTGTATTCTTGTATTCGAAATACAGGAAAAAAGTACTGCATTATGTAAAGTAAAGTGGTCCGATATTTGTGAATTTTTGTAAATAGTCCTAATATCATGTTCCCAACAACCTTCCTTGATAACACAATTACCGAATTGGCTTATACAGCAAATGGTTTTTTTTTTAATTCTCGTGGCTGCCCAGAATTTGAAAAACGAATATTGTTTGAAATTCTTTTCAGACCAAGCTGAGCGGTATCCCCAAACATCAAAGAGAAACTTTATATTATTTAACCTTCCTTCGTAGAAATCCAAGTCTAAAAGCACTAATACAATAGGTATTATCAAGAGAAAATACACAATTAAAATAACAAAAACGTAGTTAAGGTAACAAATCATTAAGGTAAAACATCATACTTGATGTAAATTATAATTATATATTCAAAATATCTGTTGAAGGTGAGTCCATAAGACCAACCTGTCCGTTCATTCAAGGTAGATACTTTCTGTTTACGTTTATGAATTTTGAATACTCCCAAAACATACAATTTGTCTTTTTTATTATAATTATGTAATATCAAAGTTCCTAAGTGTTTGTCCAATATGAACGGAATTACAGAATGAGCACTTCAATTTATAAATACTCGACTTTACAATGTCGTTGGTTGAATCTTTCTCATTAAATAAACAGTTAAGAACATTGATATTAGTTTTGTAAGCTAATTTGTTCTTCTTGCTCTTTTGTAATATGTGAGCTACTTTTTCTGATATTTTTCCAAAATATGAAATTGATGTGTTTATTTTCTTTCGGTTCTGTGTTCTGCGTAAATGATTTTGACAGATAATTTGTACTCTTCATTTTTAATTAAACTGCTGATTATATTTGAAATGTAACCATTTGCTTGTGCAATTTGTTTTATAATTGATATTTATTTATTGTTTGGTTTAATGGCAATGACATTTCTCTATGTACTAATGATTTATATCCAGCTAATTTATGTGTTTTATGGTGACATGAATCGTTTGGAATTATAACCTTTGTATGTGTAGGTTTTCTGAACATGGAGAACTCAAAACTTCTTCTGTGTACTAATATTTGTGTTTAAATCTAGAAAATAAATGGCTCCATTTCGTTATTTCTCTAGTGTAAATTTTGTGTTAGGATGTAAATTGTTAATATTAATTAAAAACTCATCAGTGAAGTCTGAAGAACTATGAAAACATGCTAAAATATCATCAACATAACGTAATCAAAATAAAATCTTATCAGAAATATTTCATTCAAAAATTTGATCTTATAAATTTTCCATAAGGATATTAATTCAAATGGCCCAAATTGGACTACCCATAGGTAAACCATCCTTTTGAAAATAAATCTTACTATTGAATATGAAGTTTTGATTAACACGGAGATTAAATTATAGAATTAATTCCATTCTTGTAACTAATTCAACATTACTATTAAATAAAAAATTATTTAATAAACGCACACATTCTTGATGGGGTATTTTGGAAAACATACTAGTAACATCAAAACGAAGCATGTTACGTAGCGATAATTTTATGTTTAGTAGTTCATTAATTAGTTATAAAGAATTCTTAATAGAATGTTTTGATTTGTACTTTTAATTGTTAGTTATTACATGGTTTAGTTAATTTGCTGAAATATGATTAGGTGCTTGGACGTAAGAAACTATTCATCTAATCAGCATATTTGTGGATATTGTGGATTTTTATGAGACTACGGTTTTGGTGCTTGTGGGTTCTTGTATAAAATTTGTTGTTTTTCCAAATCTGTAAAGCAGATATTGCAGTTTGTAAACTTTGTTGCACATGTTTTTAAGTTTTGTTGTAGGATCTCTATTTAAAATTTCTGAATTTTCGTTAATAATAAAATCATTACTCTACTCTTTTGAAATAATTACTAAAGTGTTACCTCTATCTAATTTAACAGAAATTAGGTTATTTCTGTTAATTTTGTTCTTAAACTGAGTTTAGTAAATAATTATAGGAGTTGTAAGCTTTGTCCTTTTTTAACGAAAATTCTTTAAGTAAATTTTGGTTTTCCTTTTTATTTCCATTTTTCATGTATTTAATATTTCGGCATACGAGTTGCAGCACGATGTAGACGCGAGTGTTAAATGCATGAAAAATGGAAATAAAAAGAAAAACTAAAATCTACGATAACTTAGGTTCCAAGCTTTTCCTTTTTATTTCCATTCTTTTAGACAGGTTGAGGTTATCTCTACGATTATTGCATGTAACTGACGCGCATGATACACAATGAATTATATAAACAAAACGTATCGACTTGGGCAACGTCGAGCATTCCGTATTGAATTGGCCACTCTCCCACTACAGTCATTAACTTAGGTGGAGCTGGTATTGGGCTTGGAGTATTTTGTATTTTGACCTTGAGGCTGACCTCAAGCGTGGCCTTGGA
This sequence comes from Vesta saturnalis, assembly GCA_036346205.1. Taxonomy (NCBI): domain Eukaryota; kingdom Metazoa; phylum Arthropoda; class Insecta; order Coleoptera; family Lampyridae; genus Vesta; species Vesta saturnalis. The sequence goes on from JARFJB010000091.1 coordinate 2,832,473, forward strand.
GTTGGCCTTGTGAATTTTTGTACTCTAATAAGGGGCCATCATGCTAACTTGTAAGACATGTATTGGAACTTGTGTTAGGGTCTGAGCCCCCTGTCGTGGCCCCCTTATTGCGAAATTTGAATTTGTGACGTCACCTAGTGGTATGTTTTTAAACTACTCTGCCCGAGTCCCTAGGGCCCTGAAAGTAAACCGAGTCACCTATTCGCGAATTATAAACTACTATAGTATATCAAGTTAAATGATTTTGAAATGATTGAATATGCTCGTAACTACCGTCCTGACTAAGGTTATTGCTTTATGCAATAACAATAAATAAAAATACTTGAAAATAAAACAAACAAATACCTATATTCCACCAGCTCTCCGCACGGCCTCCATAAAATCATTTTTTGTATGTGTGTATGTATGCTGTTGAAGGTTGACTCTATATTCTCAAGGTAAAATTCCTTTTAACAGTGTGTAAATAAACGTTTATATAAGCAAGGTCGCTCTAACGAACTTGTAATTAACGCGAAAGGTGAATAAAAAAAATTACAATAAGTGTGTGTGAGAGATTATTAGGTTTTGCTATTCGCATCTGATTTCAAATTTAGTTATATTTGTTATTGCACTGTACTATATAAGTATTTAGGTGATTGAGCGTTTTCAATGACGGCTTAGGATTTGTCTTGTTTAAAAATCTAGAGCCTTTTATGTGAGAGAGGTTTTGAAGACTGACCTTTTGCACGCTGGTTTTGCATGACGTAAGTTAAATCAATTTTGTATTTTTAAATTTTGGTTACTTTTAACAAGATGTATGTTAAACCAAATTAGTATTTTTGAACTGTAGGCTGGTTTTCGGAAGCTGTAAGTTATGATTTGATAGATTGAGATTGATCTGTTTGTTTGATTTGATCGAGCATGATTTGTTTAATTGACTTGTTTGTTTGAGGGGAAAGGGAGGGAGGAAAAGAGGGAGGGAGAGAGAGGGAGAGGGGGTAGAGAGAGAGAAAGAGAGAGAGAGTTCAACGTGATCAACCTCTGTCACCACATCAAATTCTAATTAGTCCTAGAAATATACCGTTAAGTGCAGCCACCTCTATTACAGCAAACATTTATTAATCCATTCACCACCATCAGATGGCGCTACAAATTTAAATTTCGCACCAAAGGGGCCACGACAGGAGGGAGCAGGTCCTAACACAAGTTCCTATACTTGTTTTACGAGATAGCAGTCGGGCCCCCTTATTGTAATACTATTTCTAGCCAAGGGGGCCACGACAGGAGGGCGCAGACCCTAACACAGGTTGATATACTTCTAATTATGAGATGGAATTAGGGCCTCCTTATTAGAATACTATTTACCGTTAAGAGTTCCACGACAGGGGTGAGGGGGGTGTAGACCCTAACACACGATCCTACGCCTGTCTTGCAAGTTAGCATTAGGGCCCCTTATTAGAAAATTTCAAATTTCCGCTAAACAGATTTTTGGTTCTGACCTTGGCTACCTCAAGGCCAACTCCAAGATCAGGCCCCAAGGCCAGTCTTATAGTCAAACCGGAGGCCAACCACGTGGGCGGCTTTTAGAATTCCCAAGGTCAAATGACGTCACAAAAAACTAAATGGTGGCCAGGGTGCCCACTACTACTGATATTTCCACATAAATTTCCATAAAGTGTCAGACAGTTGAAAATTATTGAACGTTTTTTAAATTTTAAACTAGAAAAATTATCCATTATATCTACTTATTTTATGGATAGAGTCAAAAATAAGTTAAATGAAAAGAAATTTACATAAATCAGTACTTGTATACAGTCCCCCTATTGTAGAGTTATCAATATGTTATGTAAAAATTAGAATATGTATATGTATTACATTGGAATTAAAACATTTCAATTAAAAAAAATATTCACTAACATTATCACTCTCAGAAGTGGAATCGTTAACACATATAATTAATGGTTGCACAACCTCAAAATGTTTTTCAACTTCCAACCACTCTAACATAGACGCTTCGGCATGTTTAATGAATTTCTGCCAATATGTCCCATCAATTCATTGCAAGGATTCCATCCATATTTCTTTTACATGGCCATCGTTAAATTTGGAGTTATGTCTTCCTATATTTTTGTTGTAGTGTTCTTTGCAGTTTCCCCACACCAGTTCAATTGGATTAAATTGACAGTGATATGGTGGTACCCGTAATACTCTGTGTCTACGCTTATGTGTTATTTCATCTATTTCGTACACCTTTGGTATCGCATTATCGGCAACTAAATAAATCCATCTTCATTACCTGCATGAACAAGTATAAATCTAAAAAATAGTGATTTTATTAGGAATTATAATGTAATAACTAAATTACAACAAACTGTTTTTCCTCACCCATTGGCTTCTTCTTTAAGCTTTCCTTAAATTTATCATGACAGTTTCTTTTGTGCGATCCTGACTGAAAATCCAAGTTTCATCTAAGAATACAGGATTGTACAATTTTTCTTCATTGTTTTTGTAATATTTTCTTAAGAATCGTACACGATAGGCAGCAATATGCGATTGTAGTAAACCTCTCCTACCATCATCTACTTTAGATGAAAAGCTAATGGAATGTAAGAGACGTTTTAAACTTGATCTACGGAAATCGAAAACTCGACTTTGGCTTAATTCTGTTTGTAATGATGCCAGCGTAACATGTATACCTTAAAAAACAGGTATAGTACTAGACATGTCCTACATGTTTGTATTTATATTTTGAATGAATTTCATACATTTTTCTCTTTGCATAGTCATCGACTTCGGCGGACTTAGATTTCGTACGTTTTCTCCGCTTAGCTGTGCTTATTACGTAGCATATCTAAAATTTTGTAAATTTTATATAGATTATGTAAAAATGTTACCGATAATTCACTGCACAAGTTGTAGATAGTTTTGAAAAAAACTGTTTTTTTTTATAAAAAGTAAAGCAAAAACGCATAAACAATAATTTCAAAAAGTGACAGGAGTGAAAGATGCTGCTTCTTAATCACGACACACGTTTTAGTGCGCTAATATGAATTGTACAGCAGATTTATGTTTTCATATCCTTCCTTCTCTAATACATGCAGTTGAGAGAGAGAGAGCGAGATAAAAATATGTAACTTCATTATGGAGTCATACCCAACCTTATTTGAATCAAACTTTAACTGCAGATTTGGATAACATATTGAATGCATCACGTGTATAAAGAATTTTACCTTACTTTTTAATCTATTTAATGTGGATAATAGTACGCATCTTTATTTAGATAGACAAACTCATAGGGTAATTTTTTTACGTTAAAAAAATTCATTATTTTGGTACACTGTGCTCAAAAATACATTATAAAGGTAAATAGCTCTAAACCCATATTCCATATGAGTTATGTGGCATTGGCACTCCGATATTGGGTATTTGGTTTCTGCTCTATATACATATAAATTTGAATAATTACGATATATATGAAGATAAAGTTTTTAACGTTAAACTGTAGGCGAGGAAGTAAATAAAATGCATGAAATTTTTTTTACACAGACAACTAACATTCTTATGTTCACACTATTACCACGTAAATATTGTGATAAAGAAATACAGGAGGATTAAACAGACAAAACGAATTAACAAAGAATAATGTATTCTTTGTTTGCAACATATATTTATTTATAAATCGTCTCTTAGTAATTACTAGTTTGATGTTACTAAGTGAACAAAAAGTGCGCATTGAAATTGTGGTGTAGTGAGGTACCTACGTTTAATGAACCTTCACATCTAAGTAGGATGTTATTTGCCGATTACAGCGAACGACTACAATTACCTATTCTTTAATAAGACACAGTAAACAAAAGCATACAGCCAATTGTCTTAATAGATTTAAGGTATAGTAACTTAACCTATGCAATAAGAAATAATATGGGTGTAATACTTCACCATGTGAAAGACTTACTGGATATATAGGCACCACCTCCTAGAAATTAAACAAAAAACATGTTATTTTACAATTAAATAAAATCTAAAAGGAGTAACTAAACTCCTTAACTAAGCATAGTTATATTATACATTATTATACGATGCATGTTTCTTTAGCGAAGCAAAACACTCGTAGCTACAGAATGAAAGGGATAAATAAATGTATTTAAAACATTATATCCTCCGATATTTAACATATTGCTATTTTTCTTTTGTGGTATTCAAACACAAGTTACTCATTTGAAATTAAACTGCAATATTTTTTACAAAACTTCAAATAGCATTGAGCTACTTAATTCCCAATTGCTTTAATTTTGGTTTGAAAATGATATTTTCATGGACGGGTAAATTGAAGGATTGAGAAAACTATTTTTTTGTAATTTCATCTTCAAAAATGCGACTTCTAAATATACGAAATTCACATATTTTAACATACAAATTCCAATATTTTTAGTTAGAAGCAAGCCTTCGTAGTGAAGGATGAGAATGTTTACTCCGGTATACAGGGTGGTCCCGATCATTTCAATGTATTAGGATATTGTTATCCGTAATAGATACGAAGTGGATTAAATGGGAAAAAGTTGTGCATTTTGAAGATGTGTGACGTATTCAAAATTAAAATTGCCCGATTGCTTTCGGAGATACACGACAAAAATCGAATTTATGGAAATTACGGTAGCGTTGTTATTATGCAAAATATTGAAAAACTGAAAAACTTTACACACAAAATTGTTTCGACATCTTTAAGAATTTTAATGGATAGGTAATATTACTACTGACAAAGATAACTGTAAGTGTTATGGAAACGTTTCAATTGTATTATATAAATATACAAATCCACCATTAAAAACCCAAAAAAAGATAAGGATTTTAATGTGTGTAATAATGGTGAAAGTTTACATTTTAATATTGTGTAGAATGTTTGAGAGCCATAAATCATTTTTAAGGAATAGAATTTTACCTATTATGTACTTTTTGACTGTGCTAATCACATTATTTATGATTAAATTCTGTCCATGTAAATATTTAATTATAAAATTTATAAAGTTATACATTATAATAAATTTACAAATAGGAATAAATCATAACTAATAATCAATTAAATTTTACTTATTTACACTTTAAATAGTATAGGACAAGGTCCTAATATGGGCCATGCTGCTAATATGGGACACCTTGATATTTTTACAAAGCGAGTAATGCCATCTTTTAACCGTATCTTAAATTACACTCACCGACTTGCAGTTTGATTCATACACACGCTATCCCAAACTCTCGGTTGACATTTGACATGCGTTAGAATTTAATTTCTGTGACAGTGGAAATATTTTTCGCAGTTAGTGAAAATCGCCTATTTTGATTGAAACTTTAGCTTTCTTAATTACAATTCATTTGCATTAGGTAGTACGGATATCATTAATAAAGGTAAGCATTTTGAGAAAGGGTGTATTTAACCTTACAAAATTTTAGCTTAGTAATTTTGTTAGACGTTGACTGTTTGGACTATGGGACACTTCTGGGTCTAAATATGAGCCGGGGCCCATATTTGGACCTATGCTAATTAATTCTTTTTTCAGTTGCAATACCTAGAATAAAACCAAAATATACTTCAAAAAATGTAAGAAAGACTTGGTCTCGGGATAGCATGATACGTGCAATAAAAGCAGTTAACGTCAGCTGAGCGCGGATCTTTAATTACGCTTATTGTAGCCATGAGCGCAACCGGACAATACGTCCCACCGATGATGATTTTTCCTAGAAAAAATCGAAATGACCAACTTATGCGGGGTGCCCCACATGGATCCATATATGTAGTCCACCCAAGTGGATGGGTGCAGCAAAACCTGTTCACAGAATGGATGAGGCACTTCATAGACTTCATAAAACCAACTGCTGAATCCCCTGTATTGTTGGTGCTAGATGGACACTACAGTCATACTCGGAATATAGATGTGATTAATTTAGCTCGACAGAATTACATTTCAATTATTTCACTACCCCCACATGCCACCCATAAATTACAGCCCTTGGACAAAACCTTCATGGGTAGCTTCAAGGTTTACTACAGCGAAGAAATCAGGTGCTGGATACGTGAAAATCAACGAGCCATAACACAGTTTGACTTAGCTGAATTAGTAGGACGGGCATTTTTAAAATCACAAACCGGGGAAATAGCACCAAACGGCTTCCGAGTAACTGGGATTTATACGTTTAACCGCAATATTTTTTCTGACGCGGATTTCGTTGGTGAACAAATTGAATCAGAAAAATCCTGCTTAACTTCTGCAATATCTATTGATTTCACTCAGTCTCAGCCTATCGCATTGGGGGAAGACTTTCCAACAGAGCCTCATCAATCAGGGTGTTCAAAGAAAAACATGGTGAATTCGGTGCCCCCAAACACTTCAAGAACCAAGAGCAGGGTGCTCAAAAGAACCTGATGCAGCCGAGTCGAGCCCTGCAGAGCCTAGAGTAGGGTCCTTAAAAGTGCCTGATGTCGCTGAGTTAGATAAACATAGAAACTTCGTGACACCTTTCGATATTTCACCTGTTCCCACACTGAAAAAAAAATAGCGAATCGTGGAAGAAAATCACAAATCATCACCTCTTCACCATACAAAGAAGAATTGGAAAGATCCATGCAGAATTCTCCTAATATTGCCAACAAAGGAAAACGCAAGGTATTTGAAACAAAAGCACAGAAACAACCAAACTGATGAATCAGAAGAAGACGATGAAGAAGAATTTCTTCCAGCTGATGAAGACAATGACATGGAAGAAATTGGTGAGGTTCCAAATAATAATGATGATGCGGTATGCATGTTCTGCGTTGGTCACTTCAAGGATGATACAAAAGGGGAATTATGGGTTCAATGTCTGATGTGCAGCATGTGGGCACATGAGCAGTGTTCAGGAGCTGAAAAAGATACGTATGTTTGCGAGTTTCGTTGTTAATTTTTTTTGATTTAGCTATATTTTACTCTTTTTGTGATTTGTTTAGAAATAAAGTTTTTATTTTGCATTTAATAAATTATATTAGGTATTTTTATTTATTCCATGCACCCTGGCCTAGATTGAAAGATTTACAATTTTACATAATTTTTTTAAGATGAAGTCTTTTATTATTTTAAACACAGAATACACTATCAAGCATCGACAATAAACCTCTGAAATATATGCATGCAAATTTTGACATTATTACAGATCTATTTTTCCGAGTTATTAAAAAAAAGATGAAAGGGTGCCCATATTAGGACCTTCCCCTCTATAGTATAAATATTTAAATAATTATACCAATGTTCACGAGTCAGAGCAGTTGTGTCATAACTACCTTTGTTTCATTACCACCTTTGGAACCCCCCTATTGTGCACAAGAGAATGCAGATAGAACTTATTTAGGTTGGTAATTCTGTCCGCTGTTGTCAAGCATTTCTGACATTAAACATTTGACATAACCCATATTCTATTATAACATATTTATTATTGTCAAACTGTTATTTTTCAGAATCTGACAACATCGGGGTCGTCTGACAGTATTAATATTACTGACGTAACTGCTCTGATTCGTGAAAATTGCTATATGAAATATTTACTGTCGATTGCTTTATGAAACCACAAGAACGCTCATTACGGACACATTAAAAATGTAAAGAGTAAACCATAAATCCAACAGTTTTATCTAGCACTTAATTTTCTTACGTCCGGGCAGATAAAAAAAGTTTTATATAAAAGTTGTTTGGATTTATTAAAATTTTTAAATTATTTACTTTTTATATATACAGGGTGTCCTAGTAAGTCGGAATCGATGTCAACTCAAAAAATTTAAATGAAACTGTATTTTATTACATATTTGGATTTTTCTCAAGAAAGTGAGATACTTTTATCTAAAACTTTTTTTAAATTTTGCATAGTTTCGAGTAAAATGAGGATATATATATATATATATATATATATATATATATATATATATATATATATATATATATATATATATATATATATATATATATTTCATATCACAAAGGGTGTGATAAATGATCCAAATCATTAGAAACTTCTATTTTAATGCTGGGTGTTTTTTATACACGGGTCAATCTAAAATATTTTGAATGAAAAAAAACTTGGATTTTTTAAATGGAACACCTTATATTTTATTGCATATTTAGATTTTATATTAAAAAATAAAAAACTTTTTGTAATTACACTTTTTTAAAAATCTTCATTAGTTTTGGAGTAAATTTAGGTTTTGTAATTTTTATCACAATTTTTGCCCATTAATATGCTATTTAAAACTAATAATTGTCATAAATGTTAACCGTTAGAATATACTGTTAAGTTTACGAGATTAGTTTAAAGAAGTTGTAAAAGAAAAGTAGAATCCTTACTATACCCAGTTTGTTAAAAATTAATATTTAAAATAATATATTCTCTTTCTTTAATATTTGCGTTTACAACATGTTTTAAGTTTAAGATTTAGAGTAGGCCTAGGATCAGGGTAATGGCAGTTTTTATTAGTAACAATTAAAAGTCAAGGTGGCTGTGTTTAGCAACGTGAACAATTTGACAGTTAAGAGAACTGTGATAGTATATTACCCGTTTAATTCTGTTGATTTTGTGATAATTGTGTTAAAAAAAAAGCATTTATTATATATTTATTAAATATTATATATATTTGTAAAAATGGTAAAATATTCCGAACAAGAAAGATTAGATTTATTCGAATGCTACATTAGAAACAATAGAAGCAGAAAATAGATGTGATATTTTCTCAAAGCCAGTCCTGGGCTTTGAGAAAATATCACATCTCTTTTCTTCACCGAAGAATACCAAATAAAAAAAATATTTAGGAGAATAATTTCGGATCTACATGAAAAGTCTGTAGTTATTAATAAAAAAACGAAACAGACCAAATATTATTTTAACACAAGATCGTCACATTGAGGTTTTATTATATTTTACTGAAAATCATCATTAAATGATGATTTAGAAATAAAGAAAACTAGTATCATAGAAGCCTTAAATTAAGAAATATAAGCCATATAAGTTTCTCCCTGTTCAGCAATTAATAGAAGCTGATTGCAATGAAAGATTGAAATTTTGAAATAGCATGATGGACATGCAATTTGAAAGAAATATATTTCCCAACGTGTTTTGCACCGACCAAGCTACCTTTAGCACAAGCAGTATGTTTAACAGGCGTAATTGTCACTACTGGTCTAAAAATAATTTACTGAAAGTAAAAGAAGTAAAAAAAACATGGCAGAAAAAGCGTTAACGTCTGATATGCTATTATAAATAATGTAATATTGGGCCCTATATTTTTAATAGGTGTATGAATAGTGGGAGATATAAGCAAGTGTTGGAAATCCAAATACCAGAATTGTTGGAAACTTTGCCCGAACGTGGTTTACCAGCAGGATAGCGCGCCGTATCACTGCACGGACGAAGTTATAAATTCTTTAACTGAAAACTTCGACACAACTACATGCAAAAATGGCACGATCTCCTGGCCTCCAAGAAGCCCTGATCTATCCCCACTTGACTTTTTTTGTGGGGTACATTAAAAGAAAGAGTTTACAAAAATAAGACGAACAGTATTGAAGAATTGAAGCAAAAAGTTAGGAGAGAAATTGAAACAAGTAACTCCGATGCAGTGAAAAATGCCATTCCATCTTTAGAAACTAGATATACCACATGTAAAGCGGTTAATGGACGATACATTGAAAACTTGTAAATTTCTGTTGTTTATTTGTTTGTTAATTGTTTTATTATGTATTAAATACGTTTCGAAAATTTTGTTGGTGCATCATTTTATAAAAAAATATTTAGTAACCATCTTACAATTAATGATAATAATTATACATGAATTTAATTTAGTTAGTATTTAGTATTTTTGTTTTAACAAGCCTCCTTAAAATATTATTTTACCAGAAACAATGCAAAAGGTTAGAAAAGGGTGTCGAAATATTATATTTTTAACATACACAATCAAAAGAATTATACGAGTAACACACTGTCACAGTCTTCTTAACTGTCAAATGGTTTACTTTGCTAAACACAGCGGCCTTAATTTTTAAATAATTATTATATTACTACAAACTGTCATTACCCTGATCTTACGCCTACTTGAAACTCGAAACGCAAATGCTAAAGAGAGAGAATACCTATATTATTTTAAATATTAATCATTAACAAACTGGGTATAGTAAGGATTATACTTATTTTTTACAACGTTTTTAAAGTAATCTCGTAAACTTAACAGTATAATTTAATAGTTAACATTTATGACAATTATTATTTTTAAATAGCATATTAATGAGCAAAAATTGTGATAAAAATTACAAAATCTAAATTTACTCCAAAACAAATGAAAATTTTTACAAAATTGTGATTACAAAAAGTTTTTTATTTTTTAATACAGAATCTAAATATGCAATAAAATATAGGGTGTTCCATTTAAAAAATTCAAGTTTTTTCATTCAAAATATTTTCGATTGACCCTTGTATAAAAAACACCCAGCATTAAAATAGAAATTTCTAATAATTTGGATCATTTATCACAAGCTTTGTGATGTGAAATATATATAATTTACCTAATTTTCCATTTTTTTTGTGTATAGCAATAAGTTTTTTAATAAGGTAATTTTGTGATAAAAATAACATAACCTCATTTTACTCCGAAACTATGCAAGATTAAAAAAAAAGTTTTAGATACAAGTATCTCACTTTCTTGAGGAAAATCCAAATATGTAATAAAATACAGTGTTCTATTTAAATTTTTCGAGTTGACATCTATTCCGACTTACTGGGACACCCTGTATATATAAAAAGTAAATAATTTAAAAATTTTAATAAATCCAAACAACTTTTATATAAAACTTTTTTTGTATATGTCATAAATTCTGAGATAAGACATAGGGACATCTTACGTGGAACACCCTGTACCTGTGCAAAAAAATAACAATAGAGTAAGATTAGTTTGGTGCAGCATGGAAAACATCAACTTAAAATTGTAAGGCAGTACATATCATTAAAAGGAAAGCGTTAATTTATACAAAGGCATATGTAATAGTGATTCATAGAGAAAGGCTTGAATGTGGTTTCATGTATGCGAAAACAAGTGATTAATAATTACAATTAACGCTTAATAACGTCTTTATCCATCGTAATTCGTTTTCTGCTATATATGATTACATATCTAAAATTTGTATAGATCGCTAGAGAATTATATTTTTATTATGAACTTATATTTACGAAAGAATCATAGTGACCTTCCTTTTGTTTTGTGATAATTCGGTAATTTCTTATTGCGCAAACAAACTACCTAATTGCAGATGCAAATGTGATTATTTAAGAAAGGATTTTATGCGATTGCAATAATGTGAATAGAATACAATTAGCAGGTGTATCTAATTCCTAATAAATGGTAGAGGAATTTAATTCGGATTTAGTGACAGATACACCTTTGCGCTTTCAGAAAATGCCAGGAAAATTTTTAAGCGAACAGTTGATATGTAACGTGTACGAGTACCGTCGTATAATGTTGAAGCAAAACAAGCAAGAGCAGTGGAAGCTTTAAAGATTAGTGCATCTACGTTAAAAAAGATCTTCGAGAGCAAGAAAAAGAATTTTCTATTACCGAAAGGTCTCAAGAAACCTTGGCAGAAGATTAAAACTGGCAATATATCTGAAGGTCTACAAAACACATGGAGGCGTACGATCTAAAAATCGCCGGTGCGTTTATTCCAAAAATTAGTAAGGATACAAATGGTAGAAAACAGTTATTGGGTAAGTTGAAAATGTATTTGGAGCTAATATGTAAGGACCACGAAATCTTAATTAAACTAATTTTATGTTCAATGGGAACGGAAATGGAAAACAGAATAAATCAAAAGTATGAGAGGGTAGACGATGAAAGAAAATGACAGAGTTAATTTTGTGTTAGCAGAAATTTTGTGCTTCACTATTGAATGCAGAATAGTCAAAATTTAGAAAAAATAAGCAATAAGCAAAAAACGGACAAGTTCAACTAAACGTGTTAGTTGGGGAAGTTGGTTATAAACGCGAATTTTAAAAGAAATACTTTTCGTAAATATGAGTTTAGTAAATTTAGATCGATTAATTTGAATTACAAAAATCAGTTTAAAAATGGGTTTAAGAAACTAAATAACTTCAGACAATATAAATTGGAAAGTGGAAACCATTATCACTCATAATTAAAATACTTATCTTTTTGTTTCGATAACAATTACATTATAGTCTTCAGTAAATAATAATAGTTTAAAAAAATTAATTACGATATGAAATAAATAAATGAAATCTAAACACGCTAATCTAAACCTGCTATAATAGTAAGGTAACATATATAAAAAATCCAACTATGGAAACCAATTCTATTTTAGTAAATATTAGCTAGATCATAATATTATTAAACCGCCTTGTAAATGACAAATCAGAACACCCTCTAATGGGCGAGGGCTAACAATGAATAATGTAACAATCAAAAAACAGATTTCACAAAATTTAATCATATTAACAATAAAAGTCTAAAATTTTGGAAAAATGTAATTCCAAAGAGGTATTCACAGCTAAAAGATTAACGTACCAATCTAGTTAAATCATAATAAATCCAACAAAGAAAAAATTTCCGTTAATATATAAGGACTGTAATCATTATTGTACAACGCAAACATGATGTGTATGTTTAATCTCATCTTAATTTTAACTGTATATGTTAAATCAAGTCTCATAAACATCCAAATAACTTAATCAGGAAAAATAAAATCTCCTATTAAATAGTTTTGTCATGTTGTGATTAAAAAAAGACTAAATGGTATGCCTCAATTTTAATTTTAACTGTTATTATATTATATTTTTTGTTGCGTTTTTTCTAAATCTCGAAGTTTTACCAATTAAACCAGTTACGTTATCACAGCATTACATTGATTTAACATATATAGTTACAATTAAGATAACAAACACACGCACGCACGCGCGCAAGCACGTACCCACCCACGCACGCACTTACGCACCCACACTCACACACACGCACACACACACACACACGCACACACACGCACACACACACACACACACACACACACACACACACACACACACACACACACACACACACACACACACACACACACACACACACACCACACACACAAACGCACATTTCGTTGTAACGATTACAGTTCTTAAATATTACCGGAGAATGATGTCTTTGTTGGATTTATTATGATTTAACTAGTTATTTAATTGGTATGTTGTGTTTAGCTAACAATACGTTTAGAATTTTGGAATTAGAACTTTGGACTTTATAACTAGATTAAATTTTGTTAAATTTGCTTTTTGATTGCGACATTTATTATTTGTAGCGTTCGTCCCTTAGACCGTTCTAATTTATTATTTTCAACGCGGTTTAATAATATTTAATAAACTACAGATCTAGCTAATATTTACCAACATAAAATTAGATCCTACGAGGTCTGTAAATAAAGTAACGAAACTAGTTCGAAAACACTTTTTATTTACAATATAATCAGACATGCACTCTATCTCCTTCGAAACAGTTCCCTTGGGAAGCCACACAACGCTCCATCTGGTTTTTCCACTCTTCATAGGAGTGCTGGAACTCAGAAACTGGAATATCCTTCAGCTGGTCGGCTACAGCTCTTTTAATGACTTCTAATGTTCCAAAATGGTGGTTTTTCAATTTAAGGAACAGAAAAAAGTCACATGGGTTCAGGTCGGGAGAACAGGGTGGTTGAGGAACGACGGGAATGTTTTTTTTGTCAAAAACTCGGTAATTGAGAGTGCAGCGTGACAAGGTGCATTGTCATGATGCAGCATCAAGTTGTTTTTGAGGGCAGGTCTCACACGGGCAACTCTTTTCCGCAGTTTTTCAGTAGCATTCTCACTGAGTTTAACACAAAAATTGATCGCACAACGTTGCTCGTAATTTATTTCACTCATTTTTGAATGTACAACAAAAACTTGTTTTATACAAAAAGTTTGCTTATATGTCACTTGACAACAATTGACTAAAAATATTAATACTCACTGTTTTATTGGCTGTTCAGCTAAACATATGACTACTTGTCAGAGTTACAGTGTTGCCAGACTGACTGTAAAACTATTAGTCTCATTATTTTATTTACAGATCTCGTATAGTTTCATATATGGTCCCTAACCATATTTGCGTTTTCAGATTTCATATATTTATTTGACATCGTAATTAATTCTTTAAAACTGCTATCATTTACTGAAGACGATAACTTAATTGTTACCGAAAGGTGTTAATTTCCAAAAGAATTAATGAAAATACACATTGACATACCTAAAATAGGAAAGTATTTTAATTATTGAAAAAGAATTGTTAGTAACTGTTTGGGCAATTAAATATTTCATGATTTTACAGTTCATTATATAAAGGACAAAACAAATACAATCAGGAATATATTTATACCAAGAAATCAAGAAGTAAAATAGAACAGTGAAAGACATACATAGATAACATTGGTAGCGTTACTGATGTAAGACCTGATTAAAAATATATTGTAAAATTATTGAAGAGATCTGGAAATTCAATAAAATTTAGAGAAGTAAATACAAAAGGTGAAAGAAAGTTAACAACTGCTTTTCAGCAACTTCATGAAATTAACAATAATCTCAATTAGATTAAGAAAAGCCCTGTTGACTTCAACACATTTTTGAATCACTGTTTAAATCCAAAAAGTTGTATATATCGGAATAATATTTGAACCTTGAGACCCTAAAATCTGTCTGCCAGTGAAATACTGCTCGCACATCGGAGTAATATCCTTTAACATACACGGAGACTTGTGGACGACTCCACTACTTCGAATTTATAAGACTAGCTAGCTTGGAATATCGAAAACATGTGGAAGATCTGTTTCACGATAGAACTACGGGGTGCTTGCTTTCTTGCGCGTGCGCAAGTGCGTATGTATGTGTAGCCACGTTAACTTATAAAATATTAATGGGATTTTAATGAAAGTTTATATTTTTATTGTTATTACTAATATATCTCGAATCTGTCACATTTTGGTTAAAATCGCTTTTGCAAATAAAGAACATTTTGCAAATACCTATCTTAAAAACTGTCAAATTTATAGAAAAAGTGCAAAGACCCTTTTTAACGGTGATTCAATTCTATATAAGTTGTCTTAGTAATATTTAGGTAAAAATTTAAAGATTATGATCTAGCTTTTTAGAATATTTAAAACTTTCAATTATACCGTATAATTGAAAGTTTTAAATATTCACAAAAAGCACTTTAGGGGTCGTACAAGTGCTTTTAAAAACTGTTTTGCCACCCTACATGTCGTATAATTTATACGACAGAAAGTATAGAACTCTTCTAAAGATAATTCAATTTTAGGTAAGTTTTCTTTAAAAAAGTATTTCTTGGGAAGTCTTAAAATTTGCACGTACTACATTATTTTCTACGTATATATTCGAAAACTATCGTCCCAATTTGGTTAAAGTCAAATAGCTTGTTTAATATAGTAATATATTCATTCACCACTTGTCATAATATGTTCTGCAAAATGTACACTAGTTTGTATAAGGCATTAAGTGTTCATATAGGTGTTAACGTCATAAGCGTACTATTTACTTTTTGATAATGCTAAGATTGATAAAAGTACTCTTTAGCGCTTAATTTCACTTGTAAACAGAAAGTTACAATTAATCTTACGTACGCTTACGATTTTTAAATTAAGCAAATGGATACAAGTAAGAAATAATTTTATGCTCTGTACATCTTGAAGAGACGAACGCCATCTTATAATGCGTCCTATAGGTATGGAAATGATGTTGTTTCTAGTCTCTTTGCCCTGTACGTTACGCATCAAGACACTAGCATAGGAAAGCGATGTGCTGGCCACATCACATTTTTTCCGTCTAAAAGTACGCCCAGGAGCAATGCATACACGACTCTCAGTACACACATCATAAGCATCGGTGATGTATTGAAATATATTCCCCATGTTCACAAAGTGTGTGTTGATTCGGATTTTTTTATTCTCGTTGTTTGCAAACTTGTAAGATGATGGACAATGAAGACAAAGTGATTGCAGTTACATACACACACACACCACACACACGCACACGCACACGCACACGCACACACACACACACGCACACGCACACGCACACGCACACGCACACGCACACGCACACGCACACGCACACGCACACACACGCACACGCACACGCACAGCACACGACACAACGCACAGCAGCACACACACACACCAACACACGCAGACGCACACGCACACGCACGCACGCACGACGCACAGCACGCACAGCACACACGCACGACACACACGCACCACACCACACACACCACCACACACCACAGCACACACAGCACACACACACACACGCACACCACCACACACACACACCACACACACACACACACACACACACACACACACACACACACACACACACACACACACACACACACACACACACACACACACACACACACACACACACACACACACACACACACACACACACACACACACACACACACACACACACACACACACACACACACACACACACACACACACACACACACACACACACACACACACACACACACACACACACACACACACACACACACACACACACACACACACACACACACACACACACACACACACACACACACACACACACACACACACACACACACACACACACACACACACACACACACACACACACACACACACACACACACACACACACACACACACACACACACACACACACACACACACACACACACACACACACACACACACACACACACACACACACACACACACACACACACACACACACACACACACACACACACACACACACACACACACACACACACACACACACACACACACACACACACACACACACACACACACACACACACACACACACACACACACACACACACACACACACACACACACACACACACACACACACACACACACACACACACACACACACACACACACACACACACACACACACACACACACACACACACACACACACACACACACACACACACACACACACACACACACACACACACACACACACACACACACACACACACACACACACACACACACACACACACACACACACACACACACACACACACACACACACACACACACACACACACACACACACACACACACACACACACACACACACACACACACACACACACACACACACACACACACACACACACACACACACACACACACACACACACACACACACACACACACACACACACACACACACACACACACACACACACACACACACACACACACACACACACACACACACACACACACACACACACACACACACACACACACACACACACACACACACACACACACACACACACACACACCGTCCGGTCCCGTCCAACCGAACCACCGTCTGTTGGAGATGTGGACAGACCGGCCATACTAGGGAGAAGTGCAAAGGGCCTTTTAAAGCTTTTTGCTCCAGATGCGGTAAAGAGAACGTCTTATCTCGCGATTGCCCGTGCCCGCGGTCGGAAAACTTCACGTGCCGGTAAAGATACACCAGGAACCTTTAACTTCCCCGGCCCAGAAACCTGGAAAAAACACACCTGCCCACGAATGGTCTGCCTGGTTACAGACCGTGAAAACACCAGGAAAACAACCCCTTGGACTCCCCGCTTCACAGATGACCGTTTATTCCTAAAAATTGAAATATTTACAACCAGTATATACGCACTGATAGACACCGGAGTTTCCCGCACCTATATAGGAGAAAAGGTAAAGAACCTTTTGAGAATGAACCAAGTACATCCCTGTACACAACGTTGTGCAACCGTACGCCTGGCCGATAGCTCACTAGCCGAAACTAGAGGGTTATATATTTTTCCTGCCACCGTAGAAAACCAAGTCCTTCAGATACCAGGATATTACATGCCCCAGCTATCCACCGACGTCGTACTCGGATTAGATTTCCTAGAATATCTGCAAGTTACGCTACACCTGCATAGCAAACAGCTCGAAATTGCCGGAACCCGCATACCGTTACAAGAATCCGCAAATGGAGGGATAAGTGGAATCCACGGACCGGACGAAGACCAGTTAACCCAGTTGAACATCTCCGGAAGAGGAGATGGGGAAATTCCCCCATACTAGCGGGAAAGCCCGTAACATTGTACATAAGATCACTATTGCACCTGACGCCAGTCCCATTAAACAACGATACTACCCACGCAACCCAGTTATGCAAGAGATCATCAATAAAAAAGTAGATCAGATGTTGGCTGCGGACATTATAGAACCGTCCCACAGTCCATGGAGCTCTCCGATCGTATTGGTCAAGAAACCGTCCGGAGCCTACCGCTTCTGTATCGACTACAGAAAGGTCAACCAAGTTACCATCAAAGACGCGTACCCGCTACCTTACATCCAAGGTATATTAGACCAGTTGAGAGGAGCGAGCTATGTGAGCACATTAGATCTCAAGCGAGGATACTGGCAAATTCCCTTGGACCAACCGAGTAAACCAATAACCGCCTTCACCGTGCCCGGGAGAGGGCTGTTCCAATTTAAAGTTCTCGGACGAGCCTTTGTGTATCTGGACGATATTATCGTACTAGGAGAAATCTACCAGGACACAAGCACGAGCGCGAGCGCGAGCACGGGCACGGGCACGCGCACGCACACGAACACGCACACGCACACGAACACGCACACGCACACGCACACGCACACGCACACGCTCACGCACACGCACACGCACACGCACACGCACACACACACACACACACACACACACACACACACACACACACACACACACACACAAGCGAACACAACCAAGCATCATCGCACACACAAATATACACATGTTGAAAATTGTCTAGATTGTCTTGAAAACGCATAAATGAAATGGTCTAAATCCATTCGACGTCGATTTTTAAAGAGCTAACAAAAAGGTTGGAAATTTGAAAAAGACGTAATTTTGTTTTTAGCAAGGTAGAAGGTGGGTAATAATGAAATAACTTACACAAAAGTTGTAATATGGGATTCTACAGTGAAAGCCGCATATTTCTAACTTAGTCCGCCTAAAAGATGAATAGTTAAAATGAGAGTATAGTATTAAACCTTCTGTTTTTGGGGTAATTATGGTTCAAGTATTATTTAATAACAATTTGCAAATGCTTTGTTGCGGAAGCTAATTTGAATTTACAGATTTCCCTGCATACAACCAGTACCTTTTTGCAATGGCTTTTTGCCATGTTAGGTTATGATTTCATTTTATTGGAAACTGCCATAGTGTGTACGTGTGCTAGTGCGCGTGAGCGTGTGAGTGAACATGCGTGCGTGTGTGCGTGAAGGTATGCGCTTATGAGCTTAGACTGGAGACCCATATTAGGCAGATAATTGAACATTTTGGTGGTCATTTTTATTTTTACCAATAGCAAATTTTAGTTTTATTGTTGTTGCTTTAAGCTTGCATATGATGCCTGTCGTGGACAATTTAAACGTGAAATGTGTCTCGTGAGTTTAGTTCTTTAGTATTCCATTTCTAGCATCGGCAGATCCATAACGTGACTCAGCGTTTGAAAATTGGTGAGAAACGAGGCAGATCAAGTTCTCTAAATATTGAATTAAAAATGCAGAACGTAGAGCAAGCTGAATTAAAGATGAACTCAGCATGGTGAATAATATTCAGCGAACAGTAAAAAGTACTATTTGTACAAAGGCAACAACAAATTCAAAAAATAGAGTTTTATTTTGTTTAAAATTATGTAAAAGTGCTTATCTATTGCGTATTTGAAAATTGAGAACAGGCAATTTTCCTTTATGTTTCAAACATCAAACTGATTATCTTGATTGTCATAAACCTCACCATAAAAATTACACGTCTGTATATAATTATACCTTTCCTATGGTGTGAACAATAACAATTACGTTCAAAAGTCGGATTTTTTATTTTAAGAAGTATAGTTTATTTGTCATTTAGCTAAATAATAATGTTTATTTTAAAATAGTAATTTGTTTTTATGAAATTTATGTATATGAAATAACTTTAACCTTCATGGTTCTTTAACGTACAGATAGTTACATGGAAAGTTATTCATATAGAAGAAACTGTCACAAAAATTTAATCAAAATTCATAAATCAAATAAACATAACATTTTTTAAATGTTAATGAATAATTACCATTTTGTGATATAAGTGACTATCCTTACCCATTTTACATAAATATTTATATTAAATATTTAGTTTTTCTTTTAAGTTTACTATTCATATTTGATGGGAAAAGTTAATAGGTATGTAAATATTCAACAAATTACATCAACAAAAAATTAAACTTCAAATGTTTATAACTTTTTATAAGGCGACTTGATAATTGAATTTAAGTAAATCTAATAATGTACTTTTTTCTTCAGACGTCAATAAAAGATGCTTTTAAACTTCACCTGACAACGTTAAAGTTTGACATTTTCAACGGCGGCTGCAAAAATCTTTTGCATCCCCTCGCAGCGGATGCAAAAGTAATGTAAGTTAATAACTCAAACAACCAATTTGGAAAACAAGGAAAACAAATTTATTGTTTAGAGTTATAAAGATTAAAAGTACAATGATCACTACACACTAACGTTTTCTCCAAAATAAAGTCCGCCAGAGGTAACAGTGGAGGTCTCGCTGCGTACTAAGGAAATAGTCTTTAATTCTTGCTCTTCTACATGAACTTCTGTACTCGTAGCAAAAAAAATTTCAAGGCTGCCTCTATTTTTGTTGCTAAAGAGTCTTCAATATAACGCTGGATTTCCAGCCACCATGGCGCTTCAAGCACTTTAAATCTGTGCAGCCGTCCACCAACAGTGTAGCTAAGGTTCTCCTTAGACAATGCCCTGTGTATTCTGTATAGTTCGCTAATTTTAAGAAAAGGCCACCTCCCTAGGAACACTACTTATTTTATGGATTCCCATCACCGCTCTTGAGCATTTTCCATTTCCATATTTCAAAAAAAATCGGCGATCATTCATATCTCGTGGGCGTAAAGCAACATATTTGTTATATAAATTTAGGAAAGATTTAATTTTTTTTTGTTTTGCTATCTGGAATTTTAATGTGTAGCAGAGTTTTCAGGTTCTCAATGTCGTCTATCTTCATCTTCACCAATCCATCGCAACGACATGCACCTGAGATAGCAATAATCAAAACTACTTAAAAAAATACAAAATATAAAGACTTGTTTTCATTCTATTTCTAAAACTTACTTTCATTACCAAGTATTTTTCGTCCGACGCTTCCGATAAAAATTTGTTAAATTGGTCTTTTGTAAATACTTTGGCCTGCTTTGGGGTGTATCCTTCATTCTGCTTCTTTAGATATGCACGAAGTTTCAAGTATTTGCTTATATCTACGCCATGTCGAATGCTCAATAATGATTTTATCATCGAATATTGGGATCACATTGTCTAGCTTTTCATTTTTATTTTTGTTGCTAATTCGGCAAAATAAGCTAACATTACGGTTTTAGAGTAACTTTTAATATTTTTTTCATCGCACCATTTTATAAATTGCTGCGTTCATAGATTTTGCTCGATCTTGTAGGTAATAGATTATTTATTGCTGTATTAGCCGCTTCATAATTTCTGACGGCGTGTATTTCTCCAAATCCATCATACTCCTAACAATGCAATATTTTAATTTGCACAAATAGGAACAAAAAGTTTAATAAAATACTTACAATAACACGTAGAATCTTCACAATTTTCGCCACAAAAACTGTCACTTTAGCTCCTTATAAAATAATATACTATTTTCTATTTTGCGTTCATAATGCTTTTATTACGATACGAGAGTGACGTCATTTGCGTATCGAAATGTGGCTCACCATGATACGAAAACTATATAGTTACCTGAATGGCAAGACTGTCAAAATTTCATAAATGTCAATTTAAACATAACATAACACTTTAGCTGTTACATACGAATAAAAACTTCAAACTTTTAATCGAGAATTTCAAATTACCAGTTCTCCCAATAGATACGTAAAAGTAACAAAATTGACAGCTTTGTAATGTTGATATTTACAATAGAAAAATAGTATAAGAAACACGTTTCATAAGACGTCTTATCGCACTTGTCGACGCGTGCGATAAAAGCGTCTCTTATGAAACTCGTTTCTTAATGTACTGTGTTGCTATAGGGTATCTTTCGACAGAATGCAAACACGACTTCAGTTACATCGGACACTGCTCACAATAATAATTTTTTGTTGTAGTTTAATCAACAAAAAAATCACCAGTCTGTAATTTTAATCATCATACCTTTGGTTTACCTAGAATTAAAGTTTCTGCAACGCTTGAACTTTACAAAAATGTTGCAACAGTGTGCAATAGAATTTTCACATTTTACAAGAAACGTAGGCTTTTACGTGCTTTTTCAAGTAATATGACTTTTACTGACATTTCTGTCACAATTTATTAATCATGGTCCCGTGTTGAATTGTCTTCGTCTTCTTTATCTTCACTTTACTTGTTTGTATTTATTTGTGTTTATTCGTGTTTTTTTCCGTAATTTCGTTATTTTTTTGTACTGTTCTTGAGTTTTGATATTAATTTTTCTATTAGATTCCCCAAATTAGAGTTATAGAGCATATTTTGCTCTCCCCTCTCCCTCTCCCCTCTCCCTCTCCCCCTCACTCTCCCTCCTCTCCTCTCCCTCTCCTCTCCTCTCCTCTCCTCTCCCTCTCCTCTCCCTCTCCCTCCCTCTCCTCTCCTCTCCTCTCCTCTCCCTCTCCTCTCCTCTCCTCTCCCTCTCCTCCCTCCCTCCCTTCTCCTCCCACCCCTCTTTCTCACGCGCGCGCGTGTGTGTGTGTGTGTGTGTGTGTGTGTGTGTGTGTGTGTGTGTGTGTGTCTGTGTCTGTTGTTATTTTAGTTCAAAAATAACAGAACATACCGAGTGGAGAACAAGCGAAAAATTTATCCGTAACACGTATTACCGAAAAATAAATAATATCTTGTTAACAGCAGAAATTTTGAAGATTTCTTCTTTCATTCACGAACGCACATTTTATTCGAAAAGCGATGCAGGAAACCAAATTTTATTTGACAGAGCAGAACGGCCCTGTCCAAACAAGCTTCCCATTTCGGAAATCCCATTAGGGAATTTATTTTAAACAATTATAGTCTTAGTTTGGTCTAACATGCTTAAACACTTAGGAACACTTAGAAGCGTGTGGTGGATTATTTTGAATCGCCAACGGATGCCTAAGAACGGCTACCACATTTTTTTTCATGACATACGTGAGAGAAAAATAGAAAGTGGGACGATCGTTCCAAAATATAGAAGTCATGTAG
This sequence comes from Vesta saturnalis, assembly GCA_036346205.1. NCBI lineage: Eukaryota > Metazoa > Arthropoda > Insecta > Coleoptera > Lampyridae > Vesta > Vesta saturnalis. The sequence goes on from JARFJB010000091.1 coordinate 2,855,884, forward strand.
AGGAATCTGTATTACGCCCGTTTGATACAAGTTTAAATTTGTACTACATATTGATGGTAGAAGTGAGCGAACCAAGTGTCCCTAACACAGGTGATTCGGGTTGATATTAAAGAATGTAATTCAGCAGCAGAATAACAATTGCATTACTAACAGTACATACAAAGAGAGAATTTAAATGATTCTTCTTTGCTTAGGGGTTTCTATCTCCCACTTTCATAAACTTTCGAAATATTTAAAGCAATTTGACATTGTGGAAGGACCATACTAAAAGTTGAAAACGAATTCAAATGTGTGTACGAACACATTTCATAATTGTGTAGCAACAGACGATTTCAAAAGCAAGAAAATTAGTTTATAAAATTTGATTAACCAATTTCGCCTTAAAATAACCAAACCCTACTTATGAATAACTTTAATTTATACAACAAAAACGTTATTCTAATAAATCCATGCACTACGGCTTTATTCTTACTGCAAATACACGAGATCCATCGCTTCTTGCACTAATATTTCTGCAACTAAACTAAAATCGCACCTTGCGTACACTTAAGCATTCCAATTCCAATTCCCTTAACCAGTGTCTTAACGATTAACGTTAACGAACCATTTAATCAATTTACAATTAGGTACAGAAAGATTACAAGTTAGTTATTTTTTTATACGCTACGGAATAAAAAAAGATAACTGTCTGTTTTCCTAAGTGTCAATAGCAATTTTTTTAAGTTGGATTTGCCTGACTAATCTTTCTAACCAACGCTCTAAAAATTTCTTGAACCAAAACTTTTTAAATTCAAGAAACTGGTTGTCCTATGGATAGTGTCTCTAACAGAATTTTTTAGAACTTAGAAATGAACCTTATTTTTCAAAATATGGATATATGTTGAAGACATTCTGGTTGCCTTTAGAGGTAACGATGGGGATCTTACTAACTGTCTTCTACTTTAGATATATTACACACACACATATATATATATATATATATATATATATATATATATATATATATATATATATATACATACATACAGGGTGTCCGGGATAAGGGTACGTAGCGGCTGTATCTCGACAATGGTAGGGCCTAGAGGTTCGGGAAAAAAAATCCTTATAAGTAAAATGGGCAAGAGAAATAGCTAGAAATTATTTTGAAGTTCGTAATTTGGCCACTAGGGGGTGTAACTACTATGAAGAAACATAAAACTCACGCTATCTTGGAAAGTTAGACGATGAGCTGTAAATTTCAAAACATCATTTGACAGCTTGGGTAATACCGCGACATTTTTTCGTACATATCATAATAAGGGAGGGGGTAGTCAAAGGATTTGTCAATATTTGCATTTTAATGTCGCCTGAACCGTTCAACCGATTTGAATATTTTTGGTCTCATTTGAAAGAGTATTTTATGCTCTTTTAAAGAAAATTTTTTGATAAACAATTTAGTTTAAAATAAATAAACTAGAGGGCGTTATCTGCAGCGTTAGCACATTTTTCTGATTTTCGGAAAAAAGTTAAATGGAAAGGTACTACTTTCTTGAAAGACTAAACCAACATAAAAATAGCTAAATTTTAGTGAAACCGCATCCCGATATCTCCAACCGATCTTGATTTATATGAGAAAATATCAAAAATTGGTGTGCTTTAATCAGATTAAGTTTCCTTATCGAGAAAAACAAATGCCGTAGCCATGGTAACTGACGTAATTTAAATTTTGATTAAACTTTCTCCCATTTAGCACAAAATCGTTAACACGTCCATCCTTCCTTCACACTTTATCCAGACTTAGAACTGGTTCAAAATTAGTTATGAAGCGTGTTTAAAGGCAAACGGTCCAACTTAACAACAGAGCAAATGAAAAAAGCACAACACCCTTACAATTACTTAAATTAGTTACAAAAAGCTCACAAGTGTTCAAAATGTTTTCCGTCATTATCAATGCATTTATTTAATCTATTTTCGGTAGAGAAAACCGCTTCTCCAATTTCAGCCCTGGACAAGCTTCTAATAGCATTTCGAATTCGATCCATTATATCTTCTCTGGTTGTTGGTTTCTTTTGAAAAACCAGGTCTTTTAGTCTACCCTATAGATAAAAATCTAAACAAGTTAAATCCGGCGGACGTAGCAGGCAGGGAAACAAACTTCCTCTCCCAATAACAGGATTCGGATATTGTTCCTCTAAATGCTGACGTACGATTTGGGTATAATGTGCCGGACAACCATCAAGCTGAAACCACATATTTCTTCTTGTTTCCATGGAGACATCTTCTAACAGTGGTGGAAGGAAAGTATTCAGAAATTGCAAAAACCTTTTTCCATTAAGGGTTTAGTCAAAAAAATACGGGCCTATAATTTTTCCTTCCACGATTCCGCACCATACGTTTAAACCCTAACGATTTTGATGTTCTACTTGTCGTGGGTTTTCCTGAGACCAGTAATGCATGTTATGCAAATTTACACCTCCTGCTTCATCCGTCCATAATATTAGTGACAGAAAATTTGGATTTTCCCGAATCATATGTAACAGCCAGTAACAGTGGTTCAGTCTGCTATCATAATCTGTATCTTGTAATACCTGATGTAAAACAATGTGGTAGGGAGGCATTTTATTTTCTTGAAGAATCTCGTGGTCAATTGTTTTGGGAACCCCAGGTCGTTCGAAATTTTTCTAGTGCTTAACGTGGGGTCGTATTGCACGTAGGCCAAAACATTAATATTTTCTTCAATACGTGTTCTTCGAATTCTTCGAGGTGCTTGCATAGAATGAACGTTTCCTGTCTCCCGTAATCGCCTAGCCAATCTTGAAAACACTTCTCAAGAAAAATGTTGTCTTTGTGAATATTGCATTGCATATTGACGCGACGCAATTACAGCATTTTCGTAACATTGAAAATAAATGCGTAACATATCATATGCTTCCGCGTTAGTAAATGACATGTTTTATGATAATCGAATTAAAAAAGTAAATCTGAGACACAAAAACTATAAGAACTAACTTTTGACAGTTATGAAATCAGTATGTTTCAATTTAGCAGCTACAATGGCTGCGGCATTTGTTTTTCTCGATAAGGTAACTTAATCTGATTAAAGCACTCCAATTTTTGACATGTTCTCATATAACTCAAGATCGGTTGGAGATATCGGGTTGCGCTTTTCACTAAAATTTAGTTATTTTTATGTTGGTTTAGATTCTTTCAAGAAAGTAGTACCTTTCCATTTAACTTTTTTCCGAAAATCACAAAAATGTGTAAACGCTGCAGATAACGCCCTCTAGCTTATTTACTTTAAATTAAACAGTTTATGAAAAAAATTCTTTAAAAGGACATAAAATACTCTTTCAAAGGAGACCAAAAATATTCAAATCGGTTGAACGGTTCAGGCGATATTACAATACAAATATTGACAAACCCTGGCTCCCTCCCTTATTATGATACGTACGAAAAAACGTCGTAAAGCAAAATGGTGCGGTATTACCAAAGCTGTCAAAATATGTTTCTTAATTTATAGCTCACCGTCTAACTTTCCAAGATAGTGTGAATTTTATGTTTCTTCATAGTAGTTACGCTCCCTAGCGGTCAAATTACGAACTTCAAAATAATTTCGAGCTATTTTTCTTGCCAATTTTACTTATAAGGATTTTTTCCCAAAAATCTAGGCCCTATCATTGCCGAGATACAACCGCTCCGTACCCTTATCCGGACACCCTATATACTTAGTTGCGATAGCGGTGATACTTTTTACATCGACCATGGAAATGATTGAACACCATAATTTACATTCGCAATCGTCCGTTAATGAGATTCTCAACTTGAATTCGAATTTACGCTTTCTTAGTTAACTATTTTCTCTGTCACCAACTGTGTTGGTTCTTAAGCATTTTGTTTTACCGGATTTTGTCTATCATTAATTTTTTTGGGTAATTGGTTAGCATTAGCATTAACTTTAAATGGTATTAGTTTATGTGCTTATGCATACTACAGAATACATATAATCAAAGGGTAATAGATAGTTAATGTAACTCCATTTATTATCTTATTTCATTAGTTTTTTTAATTTGTACTAGCAAGATATCCGTGCTACGGCAAGAATTTTAACCCCTATTTCCCACCCTCTGATATTGGTTTTCAAACACCTTCCAAACATATCCCGAAATCATGTTTAATTCGAATTTCAAAGACCTCTGAGATACTTTGCTACAAGTCTCAAGGAACGCAACAATTCTCATTTTACTCGATTTCCTTCCTCTTAGCACTTTTCTGAACTGAATTCGTAAATTTCACAACCATCTTCATTTTGGTTATGAAACGCTGCTTAGTTTGATATCCAACATGATATTTTACAATATTTTGAACTTTCAATCCCTAAAACTACCCTTGAACGGGATTAATTTCTTAATTGCCTTTCCTTTGTTTTTGTCAACTATTTTCTATACTCGTGATACTCCTTACAGCATACTTGGTTCAGAAAACTTAATTTGCTTCCTTGCTAATCCCTCCCGTTTCTACACGTTAGGGGATGATTTCGGGGGAAAGTCAAAACGCCTGTTTGTTTATTTCTTAAAAAACACCTAAATATAAGTTTTCATATTTCTGGGCTCAACGGGTTTTCAGATATATTCACCCTTTGGAACCAGATTTCATCCCCCTGAGGAAAAATTTCAAAAAACGGTAAAAGGTGGACCCGTTCGATTATTAATGAGAATAGTTTCGCAGAAGGGGTTTACAAAAAAGCCTGTTCCTTCAACACTTACTCTGTACACCTTAGGGGTTCAGTTTCAAAAAATCCTCCCTTAGTGTGCGTCTACGTGGTAACGGGGGCATGTTTCTCAAATTTGAAGTTCCTAGGCCTAACGGTCTGAATTGGGCGATGATTGATGAGTGAGTCAGTCAATGAGAGAGTGAGTGAGGACAAAGCGTTTTTTTAATTAGATAGATCTAAGTTATATTTCATTTCATATTTTTTTACAATTTAAATAGTTTTTTCGATGTCTGTTAGTTTAATTCATTTATGTAACCACCTATCAATTAAACAAATTTTCATATAGCCGCGCGATGGTAACAACTAAGACGAATCGTGAAGCACTATAATTTAATTACAATATTACAATATTTGTATTTTAATGTTCCTTATTCCATTTAAATCATAAATGTTACAGTTTCTTTTGTATTTACCTCCAAGTTATGCTTGAATAATTTAACTGTAAATGTCCTTTGTCGTTTAAAACATTGACCTATTATTTGATTCAAATTTAATGTATACTGTTTCTCGGTTATTTTTCAAAATACATGCTTATGCAAATTAATAACTTAAAATACACTTGCTACGTCACATACGAAAAATAAATGTTTACAGGAAATGACCTGATATGAAAGGTAGTGCATACTTACATACCAGTCACATCTCAGACAATAAACTTTCAATTTTGGGAGAAAGTTGAAAGCTAACGTATTTAAAATAGGAATGAAACTATCAATCATTTCTATGTATATATCAAATTTTATAACTGATTTGCATTTTGCATTAAAAATTTAAGACATATCATTGAGTAATAATGCTTATATATATATACGAGTAATATTACTCGTGTGTAAAATCCGCAAAATAGTTTTAGCTGGAATTCTACATGACATTTTGCTTGTAAAAAGGAGAGTTATTGGAATAGTCTCATTGAGATATACAAAATTTTCCTGCAACTCGCTGAGAGAGAATAGTTACTAAATTTTCCCAAGAGAAACTGAGATTGCTAATTACTAAGCATTTTATGCAACCAACTTTGTGCTAAAAATAACTTGTTGGCTAAAGAGTTTTATCTAAAAATACTAATAATAATAAAAAAACCAAATCCAAAAGTTAATAGGCACAGATTTTTATTTCGTATCACCGACAAAATTCAGAGTTTATTATTTTTAACCATCTTAAAGCAAGGCTTCATTTAGGCTATACGTAAGAGTGAGGGCTCCTAATTTTTCAGGTTTTGTAATATAAAGGGGTTAACTAATTTTAACATGAGGAAGGCTCATACGTGTCCATTTACGCTATACTGTCCTTTTATTTCCTTTTTACACTTTCTTGTGCGCAAATCGACCTTGAGTTTTCAACAGGATTGCACGTTTTCAGAATTTTGGCGAGTATCGGCGTGTGTGTGTTTGTATGTCTATGTGTCTGTGTGTCCGCGTGACCGCATGTCCGTGAGTGTGCATGTATACGTGTGTGCGTGCTAGCGCGCTTGCCTGTTTGCGTGTTCGTGTGATGGTGTGTTAGCGAGATTGTGTATGTCTCTGTGTTTGCGTTTGCGGATGCGCAAGCTTCCGAGCGTGCGTACGTGTATATGTATGTGTGTGGGTATGTGTATGTGTATGTGTATGTGTATGTGTATGTGTATGTGTATGTGTATGTGTATGTGTATGTGTATGTGTATGTGTATGTGTATGTGTATGTGTATGTGTATGTGTATGTGTATGTTTGTATGTGTATGTGTATGTGTATGTGTATGTGTATGTTGTGTGTATGTGTATGTGTATGTGTATGTGATGTGTATGTGTATGTATTGAATGTGTATGTGTATGTGTATGTGTATGTGTATGTTGTATGTGTATGTGTATGTGATGTGTATGTATGTGTATGTGTATGTATGTGTATGTGTTGTATGTGTATGTGTATGTGTATGTGTATGTGTATGTATGTGTATGTGATGTATGTGTATGTGTATGTGTATGTTGTATGTGTATGTGTATGTGATGTGTATGTTGTGATGTGTATGTGTATGTGTGTGTGTGTGTATGTGTGTATGTGTATGTGTTGTATGTGTATGGTTGTATGTGTATGTGATGTATGTGTATGTGTATGTATGTGTATGTGTGTGTATGTGTATGTGTATGTATGTGTATGTGTATGTGTATGTGTAGTGTATGTGTATGTGTATGTATGTGTATGTATGTGTATGTGAACGTATGCGTATGCGTATGTGTATGCGTATAATGCGATATTGCGTTAGTGCGATAGCACGATAGCGCAATAATGCGATAATCGGATAGTCCAATAGTGTGACAGAGCGATAGTCCGATAGTGCGATTGTACGATAGTGCGACAGAAAGACAGTGTGGCAGCTCGACAGCGCCATAGCAGGATAATGCAATAATGCAACCATGCAATCATGCAATCATGCAATCATGCAATCATGCAATCTATGTGTCTGTGTGTCCGCGTGACCGCATGTCCGTGTGTGTGCATGTATACGTGTGTGCGTGCTTGCGCGCTTGCCTGTTTGCGTGTTCGTGTGATGGTGTGTTAGTGAGATTGTGTATGTCTCTGTGTTTGCGTTTGCGGATGCGTAAGCTTCCGAGCGTGCGTACGTGTATATGTATGTGTGTGGGTATGTGTATGTGTATGTGTATGTGTATGTGTATGTGTATGTGTATGTGTATATGTATGTGTATGTGTATGTGTGTGTATGTTGTGTATGTGTATGTGTATGTGTATGTGTATGTGTATGTGTATGTGTACGTGATGTGTATGTGTATGTGTATGTGATGTGTATGTGTGTGTATGTGTATGTGTATGTGTATGTGTATGTGTATGTGTATGTGTATGTGTATGTGTATGTGTATGTGTATGTGTATGTGTATGTGTATGTGTATGTGTATGTGTATGTGTATGTGTATGTGTATGTGTATGTGTATGAGTATGAGTATGTGTATGTGTAGTGTATGTGTGTGTATGTGTATGTGTATGTGTATGTGTATGTGTATGTGTATGTGTATGTGTATGTGTATGTGTATGTGTATGTGTATGTGTATGTGTATGTGTTGTGTATGTGTATGTGTATGTGAATCTGTATGCGTATGCGTATGTGTATGCGTATAATGCGATATTGCGTTAGTGCGATAGCACGATAGCGCAATAATGCGATAATCGGATAGTCCAATAGTGTGACAGAGCGATAGTCCGATAGTGCGATTGTACGATAGTGCGACAGAGGGACAGTGTGGCAGCTCGACAGCGCCATAGCAGGATAATGCAATAATGCAACCATGCAATCATGCAATCATGCAATCATGCAATCATGCAATCATGCAATCATGCAATCATGCAATCACGCAATCATGCAATCATGCAATCTTGCAATTTTGCAATCGTGCAATCAATCATGCAATCATGCAATCATGGAATAATGGAATAAAGGAACAATGGAATAATGGAATAATGGAATAATGAAATAATGCAATAATGGAATAATGGAATAATGCAATCATAGAATAATGGAATAATGGAATAGTGGAATAGTGGAATAGTGGAATAATGGAATAATGGAATAATGGAATAACGGAATAACGGAATAACGGAATAACGGAATAACGGAATAACGGAATAACGGAATAACGGAATAACGGAATAACGGAATAACGGAATAACGGAATAACGGAATAACGGAATAACGGAATAACGGAATAACGGAATAACGGAATAACGGAATAACGGAATAACGGAATAACGGAATAACGGAATAACGGAATAACGGAATAACGGAATAACGGAATAACGGAATAACGGAATAACGGAATAACGGAATAACGGAATAACGGAATAACGGAATAACGGAATAACGGAATAACGGAATAACGGAATAACGGAATAACGGAATAACGGAATAACGGAATAACGGAATAACGGAATAACGGAATAACGGAATAACGGAATAACGGAATAACGGAATAACGGAATAACGGAACGGAATAACGGAATAACGGAATAACGGAATAACGGAATAACGGAATAACGGAATAACGGAATAACGGAATAACGGAATAACGGAATAATGGAATAATGGAATAATGGAATAATGGAATAATGGAATAATGGAATAATGGAATAATGGAATAATGGAATAATGGAATAATGGAATAATGGAATAATGGAATAATGGAATAATGGAATAATGGAATAATGGAATAATGGAATAATGGAATAATGGAATAATGGAATAATGGAATAATGGAATAATGGAATAATGGAATAATGGAATAATGGAATAATGGAATAATGGAATAATGGAATAATGGAATAATGGAATAATGGAATAGTGGAATAGTGGAATAGTGGAATAGTGGAATAGTGGAATAGTGGAATAGTGGAATAGTGGAATAGTGGAATAGTGGAATAGTGGAATAGTGGAATAGTGGAATAATGGAATAATGGAATAATGGAATAATGGAATAATGGAATAATGGAATAATGAAATAATGGAATAATGGAATAATGGAATAATGGAATAATGGAATAATGGAATAATAATGGAATAATGGAATACTGGAATATTGGAATAATGGAATAATGGAATAATGGAATAATGGAATAATGGAATAATGGAATAATGGAATAATGGAATAATGGAATAATGGAATAATGGAATAATGGAATAATGGAATAATGGAATAATGGAATAATGGAATAATGGTATAATGGAATAATGTAATAATGGAACAATGGAACAATGGAACAATGGAACAATGGAACAATGGAACAATGGAATAATGGAATAATGGAATAATGGAATAATGGAATAATGGAATAATGGAATAATGGAATAATGGAATAATGGAATAATGGAATAATGGAATAATGGAATAATGGAATAATGGAATAATGGAATAATGGAATAATGGAATAATGGAATAATGGAATAATGGAATAATGGAATAATGGAATAATGGAATAATGGAATAATGGAATAATGGAATAATGGAATAATGGAATAATGGAATAGTGGACTAATGAAATAATGCAATAAAGCAATAACGCGATAATGGAATAGTATGATAATGCGATAATGCGATAATTTGATAATTCGATAATGCTATAAGGCGACAATGCGATAACGCTATAATGCGATAATGCGTTAGTGCGATAATGCGAAAATGCGACAATGCAATAATGCGATAATGCACTAATGCAATAATGCAGTAATGCAATAATGCAATAATGCAATAATGCAATAATGAAATAATGCAAAAATGCAATAATACAATAATGCAATAATGCAATAATGCAATAATGCAATAATGCAATAATACAATAATGCAATAATGCAATAATGCAATAATGCAATAATGCAATAATACAATAATGCAATAATGCAATAAAGCAATAATGCAATAACGCAATAATGCAATAATGCAATAATGTAATAATGCAATAATGCAATAATGCAATTAAGCAATAATTCAATAACAACATTAATTACGATTTTATAAAGCACCTAAACCATGGACTAAAATCTTTCCTGTTAAATATATATAACCACATATGGTCAGATGGTATATACCCCAAGACATGGACAGAAGCTACGATAGTTCCCATATTAAAAGATAACAAATATCCCACGAACCCCAATAGTTACAGACCAATCAGTATTACTTGCTGCTTTAGTAAAATTTTTGAAAGAATGATCAATCTCAGACTAGTGTTCATCCTCGAAAGCAGGAACTTACTTACTCCACATCAATATGGCTTTCGTAAAGGTAGATCCACACTAGACTACATGGTTCACCTAGAAAATGCTATACAGGACTCATATAGGGAAAGGTCTCACTTGGTAGCAGTATTTTTTGACATACAGAAAGCCTATGGTATGACATGGAGGTATGGCATTTTACAGAATTTGTATAGTTGGGGCTTTCGTGGAAACCTTCCTAGAGTCATTAAATCCTTTTTATCTAATCGCAGTTTTAGAGTGAGGATAGGGAGTAGCTTGTCATCGTCCCGTAATCTTGAAAATGGAGTACCACAAGGGTCGACGTTGAGTGTTACTTTATTTGCAGTGGCGATTAATAACATATTAGAAAACTTGCCCCAAGAAATTGGGAAATGTTTATATGTGGATGATTTATGTATATATGTTAAAAATCAAACAATACATCAAGTGAGTTCAACTCTACAATTAGCTATAAACGTCATACTGAGAAATCTGGACAGTGCAGGTTATAAACTCGCCCAGGACAAAACAGCCTGTATTCACTTTTGCAGACTTAGACGCCCTCATGCAGACCCTAAAATCTACATTGGGGACTCTCGCATAAAGTGTATACAGAATTCTCGTTTCTTGGGTCTAATTTTTGATGCTGCTCTGCGATGGCACCTGCAGATTGATGACATTATACTTAAGTGTCGTCGTACTCTTAACATTTTACGATGTTTAGCTAACACCAAATGGGGCGCAGATAGAGAAACACTCCTCAAGGTATATAAAGCATTGATCATGAGTCGAATTGACTATGGTTGCATAGTATACGCCTCCGCTCGAAGAAGTACCCTAGATCGCCTCAATAGCATACACCACTTAGGACTGCGATATTGCACAGGAGCTTTTAATACCAGCCCCATCCAAAGTATCTACGTAGATGCAGGGGTCCCTTCTCTTGCGAAAAGAAGAGAGCGAATGCTACTTTGCTATTTAGCACGCATAAAAGCTCAACCGTCCCACCCTAGCCTCAACACCTTGTTTAAGAGGACTCATGCATATGCAGAATGCCCGACAAGAACTAGGCCAATCAGAATACGTGCGCACGAGATGCTCGATAAATACCAAATAAATTTACCAACACTCTTAAAATCCAATAATCTGGAAACACCACCATGGAAAATTAGATTACCTATTGTGATGAATCTTGATAATCCATCAAATAAACTCAATACAAACCAGTTTTCCAATGAAATAGTAATATATACACTAGGAACCAAAACTGAGAAAGGTGTTGGTAGTGCAATTTACCTAGAGAGCAATCCCCACTCTTGGTCTCTCCCCCCAGAATGTTCCGAAATCACGGCAGAAATCTACTCTATATATCAGGCACTACTATATTGTTATATATCTCGCCAATCTACAATGTACCTTATCATAAGTAAATCCAAAATAGCCATTCAACGAGTTACGAATAGATTTACAACCTATCCATTGGCCCAACTGATCCTCTCACTATTACAAGAAATATATAAATCCCCAAAGCTAGTTACTTTTATGATAGTGACTGATTACAGTCAACTAAATAGTATGCATGTAGCTTACGAAGCCGCAACCAGTGCAGCGGAAAAGGCAGATGAAATAGAAGCAAAAATACATACTTATGAAGAGACTGCGAAACTACTAATTGCTATAATTACTAAATCTTGGCAAAGTGAATGGGATGAATCAGACACTTTTCTTAGAAAAGTAAAACAATCGGTACTGCCTTGGAAAACAATTAAAAATGCTACAAGAGAGGAGCAGGTAACGCTAACCAGATTACGCATAGGACACACGAGAATTACATCTGAATATTACCTTACGGGAAGTGAGCCACCCAGATGTAACGAATGTAATGTGCCTATAACTGTAAGTCATTTGCTGATAGAATGTGCTTTATTTAACAATGAACGCCAACGTAATGGCCTCAAGCAAAGAGTTGAAGATATACTCAGCAATGACCCGGAAGAAGTACAAAAATTAATAGCGTACCTTAGAAACACAAATCTGCTAAAACAAATATAGAGCAGCATAGGAAGCGCCAATGACCTTAGATGTCGACGCGCAATAACACAAAAAAAAAATTCAATAATGCAGTAATTCAATAATGCAGTAATGCGATAATGCGATAGTGCGATAATGCGATAACGCCTTAGTGCGATAACATAATAACTCAATAACGCGATAACGCAATAACGAGACAACGCAATTACGCATTCTATTTTCTATTGTTTATTATATATGTTGTCATTGTCAAAATCCTAAGTCGACCTGATCAATAATAAATGTACAGTAATTTGGCATTTTTAGACGATGATACACTTTTATTTTGTTTATAGTATAACATTTTCTTCATCCTGCAAACAAGAATGTACGGGATGTGAGTGTGTGTGAGTGTGAGTGAGAGTGTAAGTGTGAGTGTGAGTGTGAGTTTGAGTGTGTGTGTGAGTGTGAGTGTGAGTGTGAGTGTGAGTGCGAGTGTGAGTGCGACTGCGAATGCGCGTGCGTGTGTCTGTGTGTGTCTGTGTGTGTCTGTCTGTGTCTGTGTCTGTCTGTGTGTGTCTGTTTGTGTCTGTGTGTGTCTGTGTGTGTCTGTGTGTGTCTGTGTGTGTCTGTGTGTGTCTTTGTGTGTCTGTGTGTCTGTGTGTATCTGTGTGTCTGTGTGTGTCTGTGTGTCGTGAGCCCGTGTGTCCGTGTGTCCGTGTGTCCGTGTGTCCGCGTGCCCGCGCGTGTGTGTGTGTGTGCGTGCGTGCGTGCGTGCGTGAGTGAGTGAGTGAGTGAGTGTGTGTGTGTGCGTGCGTGCGCGTGCGGGTGTGCGTGTGCGTGCGTGCGTGCGTGCGTGCGTGCGTGAGTGCGTGCGTGCGTGCGTGTGTGTGTGTGTGTGTGTGTGTGTGTGTGTGTGTGTGTGTGTGTGTGTGTGTGTGTGTGTGTGTGTGTGTGTGGAGAAAGATATGCCGTGAAACATTATTGGAACTGTAACGGCTTCAAACGGCACTGGAAAATAACTGAAAGGGTAAACTAGCTAGTCGTGAGATTGTTGCTTTTATTAAAATTTTGTAGTTACGATAATACGGCAATTCTGATCGGAAAATGTTTTGGACTTTACCCTGTCTTAATCCGGGTAGAACGTACGCAAGCAAAAGGGTGTGCACTAGAGTAAACAAGGAAAAAGCTTGAACCTTCCTTTTAGCTCGCCACCAACAGTTCTTTGAATCGATTCTGAAACGTAATGCTCCAAAACGTCTCAATATAGCTCTTACTATTCGGCACTTCAGCTTTTAAATTTGTACTAAATTCCGCTTTGAATATTGTTGCCAAACTTAAATAACTAAATCTCCCCACTATTGAATAAAATTTAGTTTACTCTCTAACTCAAATAAAACTACCCCCGTGCCTATCTTAATTGGCATATACTCAAATTAAATTTTATTACTAAATTAAAATAAAGAAATCTCCCGACTATTGGAATCAACCTTAGTTTACTCTCTAATTCCAATAAAACTATTCTCGTCCAAATACACAGTCAACTCCAACGTAACGAACAAAGCTTTTATCGTCGGATACGGTTTGAAAGCAAATCACTCTTTAAACCTCTAAAAAATTCACAAAATTGGTATTCCTTTCTTT